>JAAGAY010131339.1:42447-85687 GCA_011801015.1 Ardeotis arabs | reverse complement strand
TCTTTTTAAAAAAAAAAAAAAAAAAAAAAAAAAAAAAAAGAAGGAGGAAAGAATGAAAGCCTTAATACCACAAAATAGAAAAAAGAAATGTTGTTGGATTTAATCTTGGGGGGAAAAAAGCAAATTCTAAACCTGTAAGTGAATAATCTGAATCTTAACAACCTAGTACATCCTGCTATACAAATTTTGCTGGTTTACATCAACTGAAAGCACTGCTTTTTGGAGAAGTGCTTTACTCTCAGCTGTCCAATGTGCTGCTTCTGCCTGTTCAGCTTGCTTCAAACCTAGGATAGAGATGGCATCATTCCTCATCAAGCCTCCGGATCATTAATGTTAAACAGACTGCAGTGTTCAGAACTCTGTAAATTCATAATTCAGAACTCAGTAAATTCTGTCAAGTTCAATCATCTCTTTATGTTCCCCATGTGTAAATTCAGTTGAGAATGATATATGCTAATTATATAATAATTAAACAATTCACAACAACAATATGTAAAGTATTCAGAACTTCTTGGATGAGGTAGGGAAATTTTGTGATACTGTCCTGTACGCAGAAATTAAGTCTGAGTTCACGTTCTAGTGCTACAAGCTTATTGCTTTAAAATACATCTGCCTGCCTCACTATGGGACTGAGTGAACAATTCCACTCTGCAGCAGGCTTCTACCATTTTAGAAATAGAAAGATTGCATCACACAAATTCACTGCCACGGGCATTTTTTCTACCTGAGGGACTATGTGCAAATTTAACAAGAAAAAAAAAGACTAATTGCTAATTGCCTGGAGTTTTTATTTCATATGACACCAGGAGGACTTGACTATTTTTTTTTAAATTTGAAACACAATTTAAGGCAGAAAAATTCAAAAGAGAATATGCTCTCCTCTTCCTTTTCTGAAGAAGGAACCATTTTACAGAAATTCAAACAATTTAAAATCAATTTGCAATAACTTAGCATAAACAATGATTTCGTAGTATTAATTTATTTTTTCCATCTTTAGAGTGATTGAGGAGGGAGAAAAAAAATGGAAAAGAGTTTTTTAAATTTTTTTTAAATGGATTACCTGGGCCAAGGGCACTCTCTGGAAGTTTTATTTCAAAGATAATGCTGTGTGTTATGTCTCTCACCCCCTGCATGGTCCTGTCTCTGAAGCAGAGCACTTCAACTGACTGGAGAACGCTGCCCCTGCCATTTAAAAAAAAAGATAGAGAGAGATACGCAACTTCTTTAATAGGAAAGGGCCTTCTTTCAAATGCTATTTTACCCAGGCTTAGTAACTTGCAGATTCTGAGTAAGGCTTTTTCTGTCAGTACTGGAATCCTGTTGTTCTTATCAGGTATAAATAAAAACAATTGCTTAGTATGTGAAAATTACTAGTTTGTTGTGAAACAGCCCTAAAAAACGACACTGTCAGCTCGTCCTCTGTCATTTTTACAATGCTGCTTGACAAACGGAATATGTAGAGGAATAAAAAGCAGGGAGGCACTAAAGCACACTAAAGCATCAGATGACATGATGCACTTTGCCGTGGCCCAAGCAAGATTCTCTTAGTTCTCAATACAGTATCACTTTTCCTCCTTATGATTCAAATCCCCAAATGAATCAAACAGAACTTTAGTGCCTAAAAACCTCTGGATCTCAGGGTCTCTGGGCTCTTACACATTATTCTACACTACAGTTCAGCTGTCTAAATGAACATTTCTTGTCCCTCCTACGTGCTTTGTAATAAAATGTAAAAGTCAAAACCATGAAAATGCAACACTTACATTTTTGTTACAGCAACTCAATTTTATATGATACTTTAAATGCTATCTTTTTTTTCAAATACCAGAGTTTAAAACTATGTCCTATTTTCCCAACTTCTGCCCAAAAAAAAATTCAAGAAGGTACACTACAAGAAAATCTGAGAGCATGTTTTCAAAATTTAAGTCTACTATTACTTGGCAGTAATTAATTACATAAAATCATATAATATTTTAAATAATATTTGAAATAGCTAAAGGGTATTGGCAGGGCCTGAAGCAAGCACTTCCAGGTACATGCAAGCACATGAGGATTAAGAATAGTAGAAACTTGTGACTGACAGAAGTAAAAAACAGAGTAATATGCAAAATTAGAACCACTGAAGGTGAGTCATGTCAAAGCTGAAAGTTAAACCTCAGCTGAGCGATACGAGTAAAGTGCCATGGCAGGGGGAATGTCTAACTTGATATCAACCAATAAATAATCTATGTTGGAAATAATAAAATAGATACCATTTGTGGGCTGCCAAGATCAGGAAATTTCTCAGCGGCCATCCTGGGTAGTGGGATAAATTACATGGATCATAAACTCCAACTGTCACCTGCAATAAATAAAATTGCTGTAAATGAGAAGTCATCATCTATCCATAGTGATATTCAGTTCACAGTAAAAGTTATCTGGCCGTTTTTATGTAAAACTTTTGGACAGAGAAGGCATACATACACATTTTATGTATTTAGAAGTGTTTAATACATGGTCACACTAGATTTCAGTAGTCAACTGTTTGCGACAGCTTTGAGATTTTTCAGTTTAGCTTCTTTATGGACATTCACTTTTCACTACCGGATGTGCACCTTCCTTACTCTCCTTAAACACACCATTACGGGAGAAGCCCAACCTCTGAAGCCTTGCTCTCAAAACAAAACTCTGTATTGACTTTGGGATGATCAAAATGTGAAAGGGGACAGGCTGGCAAGATGTCGAGCAGAAGGAAAAACAGCAGAAAAGTCCCTTGTAAAGTCAGCCTTCAAGATGGTATCTAGATAAAGGAACTGGATGTTCTGTCTCTTGTTCAAGCAACGTAGTGTCATGCTCGTAACTGTGGCTTCTAAACGAGGAACTTACTTTGCAGTCAATGCAGAACCAAAACACATCTAGAGACTCAAAAGATGCCACCACCTGCACCTTTAGATATGCTGAAAAGCTTAACTAGGCCATCACTAGCAATACCTGTGTCTCTCACATCTACAGAGCTCTTCTCTCCTGTTTCTTTGCCTGTAGGTGGACTCAGAGTGATTGATCTCAACTTTACCAGTCAATGAGGTGTCCCTAGGAACAGTGTGAAACGCAGATGGGCCAGTCTAAGGGATGCAGATAGGAGAAACAGGGGCCCACTCCCCATCCCTCCTCCCAGCCATACACTGCTGCTGCTTTGCAACTGCCAACGCAAGCAGGCATAAGACCCCTTAGTAAACCCACTCAATTTCATGAGCCAGCAGAAAATTAACTCAACAATAGCAAAAACATATTTTTCTTCCAGGGGAGCAAATTCAGTTGGCTCACTGAAATACAAACAAACTCCACAGGCCATATTGATGCAACAAATCCTGTCTGACAGGTCTAAAATTTTGGCACTTCCCTCCAAAGTAAATGTTAATGAAGGAATATATTCCAGATGATTACTGATTTCTCTCATATTGAGAACGTCCCTATCTAAATAAGTATACTCCTACCTATGACCTATTATTGTAGTTATACTACCATTTAAAATCTCAACCGCCACAGTCGTGTTTTACAACACACTGCAGACCTAGGTCTTAATTTCAGAGAAACAGACTTAGAAAAGCAAAAAAAATAATTGAAGATCAAGTACTGTAAACCAGAAGTAAATGACTTTTATAAGATGTGACAAGACCTCCTGAAACAAACAAACAAAAAAGTATTTTTTGCACTTATTAGCTCTTCACCATAACTCAGAGTTTTGTTTCCTAACACTTCAGTGACATGCAAGATAAAAAAAGTTTGAAGTTCACAAAAAATAAAGACAGTAAAGCTTCCAGAAAGGCCTAGTGAAGTTCAGCAGCTGAGCAACATGATCCAAAACAGAATGCAAAAGTACACGAACAAAAGCCAACCAACCAGTCAACTCTCGCTGTGACGACATCTGCTTCACGTATCATTATAATTCTTCCCTAACTGAAAGCAACTGACAGCAGTCACTTTACACTCAAAGGACATGCGCGATCTCTGCAGTTAACAAGAAGAAATATTCCAGCGTCTTCTGGTGCACAACCCATCTAGCTTCCAAAATTACAAAGCATTTACCTTGAACATTCTTACAACATGCATATGGCAAAACAGACGTTGAAAGAGGAGAACTCCCATGTAGTATTCCCCGATTATTGCTACCACAACCAACAAATACACAAAATATATGAGTACCAACTTTTAGTACACAAACAATAAAAGAAGTGTTTTGCATTATTATTGCATAATAGGCAAAGTGGTTGGAAAACTTTAATGGTTATGCTAACTCTTTCATAAATTTATGTTGTTTCTGTTTTGATAACGAGGAAGATCAAGCGTGAAGCAGTTTGTTTTCAAGCTGACTGTTAATCTGATGGAACTGGGCTTTTGCATAAGTACTAGACACACTTGACACAAAAATCAATCCAAGCTGTTGGCCTTCAGCTATTTACCCAGTTTATTCACTGGCCAAGCATTCTGTTCAGCTCAGTGTTATAGCTACTTTTTCAATCATTTGTAAATTAAACATTTGTAGATTATAAAAAGACACAAAATTCTCATTACCTTTCCCCCTTGATCTTGGAAGAAGCAATCCCAGTTTTTCAGTAGAGATACCACGATAGAATTGTCATGATGCTTGATCAAAAAATAAGGCAAGGCTGTAACCCCCTCTTTCTGGCAAAGTTCATCATATGCTTTCTGAAGTGCTTGAATCTAAAAGCAAAAAGACAACTGAATCGATTTTCAGTGTTCAGTTGAAACTCTGTCTTTGGATCATGGCAGGTGTTTGTACACTGTTTATCACTACAGAACGAACGAGGGTCTTCTGAGAAGAAGGGAACTAAGCATTTTTCACTGAAAAAACCCAAACTGTTTCTTACTGATTATTATGCCATTAAAAAGCCATTCAAGGTTTTGCATTAACTTCTGTCAAACCACAAAGGCACATGCGGACGAGTTGATTTTTTTCCATCCTTTTGCGTTGTCATACGAATGAACCTACAAAAAATTGTTAACTTTTCTCCTAAAAAATATATATATATATCTTCCCTATCCAGTTCTTTGTCTTGCCCAATCATGCACTTTGTTAGCAATTTTGTAATTGTTAACAACTTAGCTATCCCAGGAGACGTCCCTCTTAAAAGTTTCTTAAAAAAATAATGAGTTTCAAAAACATAGCTATATATCCAATAAGCTGTATATAAAAGTTAAAATGAACATAAACACCTCTTCAAGAGTTGTTTGCCACATCTGCATCTAAATGAATAAAGCTGAAGTGATATTAAGCTGAGATATTTTATATTCAATAACGAGAAAAGAGGTAAACAAAAAGCCCACATGGAAGAGTGAAGATTTTAAAAGAAATTAGATCATCAAATTAATTCAGCATGTGCTAACAATAACATTAAGTTTTACAGCCCACAAAATTGCTGAGCGCCACAGAATTCATAACATTTAGTATTTTGAATACCTGATTTAACGGGAATCTGTCACTAAGAGACACTGGTTTCTGAATTATATGTATTCCATCAGGGAAGCAGAGAGCAGGGTAGCAGAACCAGTAATAGAAATGATACTTTTTTAAATCCTAGAAAAAAAAAAAGTAAAATTAGATAATAAACATATAGATCAAAGTAAATTACGATCTGGAATACTACTAATAATTGATGTTTCATCATACTAACCATACTTCTCTCTACTTCACAAGGCGCTGTGTTATGATTTTAGAAAATAATAAAAAGATACTAGATTTCCCTTCTCTGTATATGCTTTTATTTAAGATTTAAACAGATAATGTATGTATAATACTTCAGGTTTTGCTAGCTGGAGTAGTATTTATTCAAACTTTCAATTTGTTAAACATGAAACAGTTGTTCTACTGTTATTAACAGCTACAATGCTGTCAGATAATCTTACACATTTGTAGAAAAGAATATGAGACAGTACCAGCATTTTTTAAAGAATACATCCTAAAATACTTTATATCTGTACATGAGCATGGCTTATTAGTTTTTTCTTAAAATGTTTTCAGACATTTTAAGACGTCCGAGAATGACCCTGGTAACATTAATATGCTAATACTGCTACAGTTTATCTCCTAAAAAGAAACTACATCATTTCCACTCCAGTGCTCGAAGTATGAGACGTATTATCGTTACTCACCGCGAACGTCAGCAGCAGGAACCTGTTCAAGAGCATAGGGTTTTCAAGAGCAGCTCCAGATGTTATTGATTCCCATATCTGTCATTCATTGTGGGGACAAGAAGGAAGAGGAAAAAAACACCAAGGTAGCATGAGAGCAGCTGCAGAAATCTTTAATTCTTCCAGCTACCTTAAAAATACTGAAATTAACATCCCCGGTAATCCACTGTGATCTTTTCCTAACTAAACTCATCCGTGCTATTACCTATGCTAAAAGGATTTTAAAGGTAGGACAAACGTGTACTCTCTCACACAAAAAATTACAGAAGCTGGGGAACAAGAGGAGCATTAGTTCACAGAGCAGCAAACAAACGAAACCAAACCTCTTCAGGAACAGTCCCTCATGTACATGAACTACTAACACCAGCACAAACTAGAACCTACTGTGATATTAAGAGCCTTTTACTGTACTCTCATCTTTTACATTCATGAGATCTATCGATACTAGATATGTGAACAAGCTACTAGGAAATCTGGCCCAGAAAAGCTGACTTGCAAGAAGACAGTACACTGCATGTCAGTGAAAGAAGCAGCCATAATATCTGTATGAGGCAGATCTGTTTGATCTTTGTCTTTAAAAAAATAAACAAAGTAACAATAAATACAAGAGTAAATAAAGCGTTCTGACCTCCCCAGTGTCCCTAAAGTTAGAAACTGCATTGTACCTACCGCTAGCAGGGAGGCACTAGGCCACAGGAACACAAAATATACATAGCCTTGCGTGAGGATATGCATGAAAACTTTGCTATGCAAGGCCAGCAGGCAGACAATCAATCTAATTAAAGGAATCAAGGGCTGGTCAAAGTGAAGTATCTCAAGAAGAAAAAGGTTGCCTTACTTTGATTTTCACTTCTCCCCAAGCCATGACACTTAATTTAGTTAGTTACAGTGCAAGCAGACTAGCCCCTTCCTTTGACAGCCCCCTTTTTCTCGCTTTATCTCAGGCTCCTGGCTGTTCTGGAGCTTTCCCATTGCTTTGTCACACAGATGTACTGCAGTAATCGAAAGTTTAAACCAGGCACCTGCTGGTTTCTGGGTGTCAAGATAAATTATTAAAACGCGCTCTACAGAATTCAAGTCACTGGTAGCTCCAACAGCACTGCTAAGCTTGAAATGTGGCCTAGTAGAATGCTGAATGAAATCCTCCAAGTATATTTAGCTACTTTCTACTCTCTTGTGCAGAACAGTAAAAAGCAAACATCAAACTGTTCCTTCCAGAGTAAGTTAAATTCTGAGGCTACCATATGGGTGAGTATGGACAGCATCTCCAGTATTTGGGGCAGAGGCTATGAGCACTGCACTGGCTATTTCCAAACCCCTTCTGTCAGTTGATTTGATTTTTAACCTCACCTCATTTGCTTCTTTTTCCAGAAGTGATTTCTTATCACAGGATTTGAAAGTTTCAAAAGTGTTGGTATTATACAATGTTCCAAAAGCAGGACAACAACGTGCTGGTATTGAAGCATTCCTGAATAAAATAAAGAAACCTCTGGGAATTGGATACCAGTGCCTTTAAAATGATCAGTGGTAGTAGCGGTAGCTATCCTACTGTGCAAGGTTGCCCTGAAATTGTCAGATGATGAGGCACAGTAACAAAAGTTAACAACAGTTCTAACAAAAACATTTTTATCATCATAATGCTTTATTGAACGTGGATTTGTACAAGAACTTGTGCAAACACACATCTACATTAAGACTTCAAAAATATACTAGGCACCTGTATTATTTCTAAGCAAGGTGGCATTAAATCACAGACTGAAGATTTTTAAATTCTGTTCAAATATAAAGTACCCATGACAAATGTGATTTTCACCAAGAAAAAAATATTAAGTCTGAAATTTAGATGTCAGTATTTCATTCACACAGTTACTCAGTTAAAAACTGATGTTTAAAAAACATCCCAAAGGAAGCCTAAACCAGACAAAAGATTGAGTGGCTTTTACAGTTTGTAACATTATCAGCTGGAGAAGCTGCTGTTTGCAAACACAGTGTATATTTTTCTCCCTTTTAAAATGCAAATTAGGTTAAAAACCTACAACATTCCACTAATTTACAGATCTGACTGATTTCATTGACTCCTTTAACATCATTCTCCCAAACTGATATTTCTGACCACTGCTAAAACTCAAATACAGCAAATGTTTCAGTTACATAATAAATACACAAGATGTAGTTTCCAAAAGTTTTTAAAGCTAAAAGGGAACTCTTCATGATCACCTAAACTGACTACGTAAAGTACAGAAACAGAAGTACAGAAAACTACTACAGTAGAAGGAATAATTAAACACTACATAAATGGATCTTTCATAATTTTATTTTTGTCATAACATTCGAGAGCTCAAATACCATGGTACCATCCATTTTTTCCTAATCTGAAATTCCTGTTCTCAATATCACGGCTTTCCTCCTATTGCACTTTGCTGCATATGCTTTCAGTATCGTACCTAAAAGTTCTTACATAGGAATTAATGGAACAATATCTCCTAAGAAATTACCTCGAAGCGCACAAAGCCTCACCAAGCAAGGCAGAGAAAGTCACTTCTATGATTTACCACTTTATAATCCACCAGTTTAAAACAAACAAGACACTAACTATGAAGACATCTGTTCCGATGTTAGTTATACTAACGTAGGCATTTGCTGGTAATTAAAACCATACGGAAAAAATATTTCCCTTCTCATCTAATTTTCTGCTGTGTACACCAAGTAGCTTTGGTTTCTGTTTCACTTTGAGAGTAAAAGAAAAGTACAGAATTCCAGCCATAAAGGTTAAACACTTTTGAAGATATCACAAAGTAGCAACTAGGGATTGTAAAAACTATTTTGAGCTCCCAATTGTAATGATGAACCCTCAGTAAACAATCATCTGAGGAAAAATTTGACCAGAAGCCAGATGACTGAAATACCTCCCTTACACAGAAGAGCTGAAGAAACGGGAAAAAAAAAAGGTATTTTACAAAGACACATACGTTTAATTCACAGTGAGTGAATTTGAGACTTACCAGCATATTTTAAACTTGGCCCTTCAGATGAATATACTACTTCAGACACAGGGAGTTAAAGTTTGTGACTCAAAGCAGTCTCTCCACTGTTACAGAGTTCACAGAAATGTGTATTTATTTTCATGTAGAATTTGTCTAAGTAATATTACGTATCAAAGCATTACTGTTATGCAAGGAAAGTGTCTTCACATGCGAATTAAGTAAACCACAGTACGTACTTACACATCAAAGGCACTAAACTCCAATGTCAAGCGAGCTGGCAAACCCAAAGGATCACCTGGACAAAAAGCAGTAACATGCTTCTTATAAACTGAAATACATAGATTAACCTCCCTCTTTTTGTTAACCTAAGTTATAAATTACCCACAGACACACCAGAATTCACAGCTCACCCAGCCGTGTTCTCTACTGTTTCAGCAAAATACCTGAAATATGTTACACAAACACTTCAGAGGAGAAACTCAAACTACTAAGCAAGATGCTCAGTTCCTACCTACCATTGTAGTAGTATCCTTTGATAACTTTTGGGGTCTCATCCAACCGGTACTCATTGAGTTTCTTCTGGGTTAGTTCGTGCCAGAATCCTGCATCCAAAGCAGAACTGAAGGGAGCAAACTGCAGCTTTGAGATCCCAGGATCTACAGGATGGTGTGCCTCACTACTGGCAGTTGCCATGATTTTGGTCAACGACGGCTGTTAAACAGAATTCTGTGGAAGCAGATATGCCTGATAAGTACATACTCGATTGACCATATTACTCACGACTGCTCAACGCTTCTTTTCAATACATTTTTTTGGGTTAAAGTGTAGAAAGCCTTATTCCTCTGAATGTCTAAGTAACTCCAATTTTAAAAATCATTGATCAGAGGTCCTTTCAGTTCAAGCAAAGCCCTTCCAATTTCTTCTATGTAAAATTATGAAAGGCAAGTATATGTCCTGTTTGGCCAAGCTGCCAAGAAGGGTTTGACTTCCTGACTGACATTCCATGATTCCTCCTATTACTTAGGATACTAAATCTGAATTATGCGCTTCTGAGTTAGATCTTGTATTATGTTGCCACAGATAAAAATAACAACATGCTAAAGACTGTACCTGCATTCCTTCTGATATCTAACTATCCATCTAAAAGCCTATTAGTACTATTTAAGTTCTGATGGCATTTAAAATCCAAACTAACATTTCGTTTAGCTACATCTTCGCTCTCAGCCTGTGGTGAGAGCTAAACACTCATAAAGCATGTACAAATTAACAAGTAAAGCTAGCAAAGGGAAACTAAAACCAGGAAAACTCTTGCAGCCAGTAAAGGGCAAAGCTGGAAACAGAACCTAGAACTTTCTGAACAGTTGCACTAGCCTTTAGAAAGTCAATGCAATGTACAAGTCTAGATATTTTCTTACAGTTCTTCTCTCCTAAAGGTCTTTGCATATGGGGAGTGGTTTTTTTTTTAAAATAATCACTACTCCATATTGGCTGAATGGTACTCCTATAAGCACATAGTCTTCAATTCACAACATTTACAAATTTCAGAATTTTAGACTCTACCCCAGAACGAGGAGTAAAACACCTAAAGTGGGCTATGAAAAGTCTCTACGTCAACTAGGCATCACAGTCCCCTTGCTCACGTTGTTAGCAGCAGCGTTCACTTCACTCTGAGGTGATTCAGCTCAATCTGCTTGCTTTCTTGAAAACTTATCAAATAAAAGTGTTGCCCTCAATAATCTCCTTTACTTACTGTTAGTATTCCTCTTCGTGTCTGTACCTACACACATCAAGATGCAAGTTTCAGAAACACAGTCCACGAGATGGAGCATTCAAATATAAAACCGGGGAGGGAAAGTCCTCCGTTTCGGCATTCCATTCTGTCTTTGACTGTCTAGCTAAGATAAGCATAGATGTCACAAAACAAGGGTTTGCTACACATTAAAAACAAGATTTAAAAATTGTAGTTCTGAAATTCCCCACAAAGATATGAACAGATGCCCATATCTATTTATCACAACACATCCATCTGCCAAGCTAGTAACTGCTGTTTTCCAAGTCCAGGAGGGAGATCAGTAGTTATGTGAATTGATAGGTTTTGAATTGAATTTAAGGTTCTATTTGTAATGCTCATTAAACCAACCATTTGAACTCAAACAATCTTGAAACTATTCCTTCAACTAATTTTTAAAGATGAAATTTTTTAGTTTGCAGAACATAACTGCAAGTGATTGATTTCTGTTACTGACCCTTCAACAACACCCCTGTTACCTCTACACATGGATCAAGGGTAGGATTTTACACAAAGAAAAGCCAAAATCAGGTTCCTGGCACAGCCATATTATCTGACACCAATCTAAACAGATTCACTGCAGTTTTCCTGTACTGTAGCTTGGATTGAATTGAACAGTTCCAAATTTACCATCCTGTGAAGTCACTTGTGCAAAAGAAAGAGACTTACATGCTTTTTGGAACAGGGAGAAGGGAAAGAGAGGTGGTTTTAATTTCTTAATAACTGCCAAATATTCTCCAAGAGAATTTCTCAAATGTGTCAAAGCTGATTTGAGAAAGACACAGTTACGCTTTTCCTTACACAATATTTCCTTAAACAAAGTCCTCAGTGTCATCCAGCTGTCCCCTCTACCTTCAGTTTACACAGTTTATCTCCTTCCAGTGTAAATGTTTTTCTTACTTGCTGGTAAGTTGTCGAATGTGGTTTTCTGGGTATAGATTTGATGTTTTCCATATTTTTCACAGTGAAAGTTGTATGTTTCAGTTCTGTCATGATGTCTTGCTTTAACTGGCATATTACACATACGCCATTTTATAGTCTCCCTCCCCCTCCCTTGAATTTTCAAGTCTTTTTTTTGCCTTTTCAAACAGGTAAAGTTTTCATTTTGCTCCCCATCCCTCCCCCCTTGTAAGTATGTGATATACCCAACACTTGTTTTAACACCCTCCTTATTTTCATTATTACTGTACCTAAAGAGTTATTGTAAAACTGAAGGAATAAAAACAGGAGGCCTCACTATGCTATGCAGGGCAGCACATACAACTTCTGATGTACTGACACTTTTGAAAATATTCTTTAATGTACTTTGATGTAAATACTCACATGTTTTCTTAATGTAAGATCATAAGCCACGGTAAACCTCTGCAACAGTTTTTAGAATGCTGGAATAAAAGAAGAAATGTATACATTTTGTAGACCTTGCATACAGAAATTCACATACAGCCCCTAATAGTAGTAAGTGTCACTAGGAGGATAAAATAAAGAAAAAAAATATATCCAACATTTTAGAATCATAGAATGGTTAGGGTTGGAAGGGACCTTCAAAGGTCATCTAGTCCAACCCCCTGCAAGGAGCAGGGACACACACCATGCTAAATACAGAATAAACTCTGAGTTTCAAAAGAGCCCAGCTGAAAAATGTCCTTGAAGTGAAAATATCTACCAGTACGCTTTAGACACTCCTGAGCCCTGTGACCGGTAGGAAATTTAACAAGCAAGCAGCAGGGATAACCCAAAGTACAGACGCACTATCACTAGTCTAAGTTCTAGCACTTGCTCTTAAATATGCAGGCATTTAAAACTGATCTAATGGAGGGATATACGAAGCGGAAAAACACACCAGGACTTTAAATAGTATTTCTCTTCCCCTTGACAGACTTAATTAATCTGCTGTAGAAGTACAATGAGCTGTTTAGCAGCCTTTAAAACTATAACAAAGTTCCAGGCTTTAAAACAAATTCATGTAAGCCTCTAAAATCTAGTTTTCTACACAGCTTCTGATTCTGCAGTCCAGAGCTGACGGTTTCGAAGACCTCTACATCCAGGTGACACAGAAAATCCCTCTTTCCTCCCGCTACATGAGGGGCACTTTCAGAAACGCTGGGTTTGGGCGGAAGGACGTTAAGCTCCTCCGGTGTCCGTTACCAAACCCATTTTCTTCCCAAGCCTCTCCCATTTGTAACAGCTCTCCTGACACCGACAGGCGACCTTCCGCACCCGGGGCCAACCTGCCCCGCACCCTCCCGGTCCCCGGTCCCCGGTCCCCCCAGGGCACAGGACCGGCCGCACCGCGCCAGGCGGCCTCCACCCGCCCATTCCTGACCGGAGCCCCAGCGACCCCCAGGCCCCCGGCAGACACCAGCCCGGCGGGAACGCGGAGGCGGGAACGCGGAGGCGGGAACGCGGAGGCGGGAACGCGGAGGCGGGAACGCGGAGGCGGGAACGCGGAGGCGGGAACGCGGAGGCGGGAACGCGGAGGCGGGAACGCGGAGGCGGGAACGCGGAGGCGGGAACGCGGAGGCGGGAACGCGGAGGCGGGAACGCGGAGGACCCTCGGCGCAACCGGCGCGCGCAGGGACCGCTCACCAGCTACACCGCTCTCCACTTCCCGCTTCGCCTGGTGGCGCGGCAGAGTGACGTCAGCCCGCCTCGGCCACGTGAGCGCGGGAGGTGCGGGCGGTGTGAGGCGGCGGTCGTCGCGCATGCGCCGCGGTTCCCGCCAGGTGGGGCGGGGCCGCGGAGTCCGGTTCGGTCCGGTCAGATCCGGTCAGCCGGGTCCGGTCGTTCCCGGCACCAGGGTGCTGTGCTCTGCAGATGGTCCCGCTGCCCTAGTCGAGCCGTCCGGTGACTGCCTCTGGAGCGGTGTGGCCAGGGCCGTGTCCCCCGCCACCCTCCCCGGCAGAAGGGAGAGCTCCAGGCCGGCGGAGGGTCGCTGAACGGGGCTGGGGGCTGGAGCAGGGGGCGCGGGAGGCTGGAGGAGCTGGGCTTGCGTAGAGTGGAGAAAACAAGGCTAAAGGGGGTCTAATGGAAGTCTTGTGTAACCCGAAGTGGGGGAGATGGAGGCAAATTCTTCTCAGAGATGCACAGCAAACAGGGGGAGGAAAGGGGCATGGGTCAAAACAAGGACAATTCCAAATGAAAAATTTGCCTAACGTGGCTGGTTAAGCACTGGAATAGGTTCCCAGGGAGACTTTATAACCTCCATTGTTGGGGACTTGACTGCACCGGCCTCTGAGCAACGTGGTCTAACGCTGATGTTAGCTCTGCTTCGGGACGGAGGTGGGACTAGATGGCATCCAGAAGTCTCTTCCAACCTAATCCTTTTAATTAGTCTGTATTGATTTTTGCTGATCTAAAATACAAAAAAAAGTTTGTTTTCTGCAAAACAAGCATTACCTCTTTGGATAGTTTATGTCATTTACCTATCAGGGCAAAACATTTGCCAGAGCTGCCTTCTGTTTTGGAGCACACAATGCTGCAGGAACGCCCATATCGCAGAAACTGCCAGCAAAATTCAGAGCATGCCTCAGAGGAAAAGCCGCCAGCCAGATAAGCATGGATAAGGTCATGTAAAGTCAATTGTTCTGGCAGCATTAGGGGAAAATTTTCAATGCTGCCAGTTATGCGAATTTAGACCTGATGTTTGGAGAGAGGACCTTGCTGTGGAGCATGGGCTGAATAGACCTCCCAGGAATTTCACAGATAAAACAAATTGGAATAAACTTGGGAAGTTTGCTATAGATGCTATTCCTTGAATGTAACTGCATTACTTCCGTAAAATTCTACAATTCCTCATTCTGCATGCCACTCACTTTATTAGTATTGGCAATGCCTTTCCTCTGTTGGACACTTCATAAACTCAGTGCTGCAGTTTATTTCCCCAAGGTTGGAAAAGATTTTATTTTATCACTTTTTGGTCTTTGTATTCTCTTTTTACATGAAATATAAAGGGAACGTTGATGACATCTTATCAAAATAGCTGGAATGTTGTTACCCAGTCTCCACAGAACTGTAACCTAGCATGGATTTGTAGACTTTGAACAGTTCCAGTTTCAGAACGTGGTTTATGAAACAGCTGTCAGCACATAACATAGGTCAGGAGAAATAATACCAGTACAGGGCAGAGGGACACTCTTGTGAGCCCACATCCCCGTACTGTCCCAACTAGACATGTCATACCTGAAAAGAAGTCAGACCCTAGGAGTTCGATTTCTGCACAACGGTTGTAGCTTCAGGGAAATGGGAGATGCGTGTGGTAGGCTGGCAGTCTTGGACTATCATTTTTAATGCGAACTACCTGACTTGGGAAATAAACTTGAGATTTACACATGAAACTGCTGACTTATACATATAAGCACACCGCAGTGATGTCTTACAATGTAAGAGAAAGAGGCAGCTTCAGCCAAAGCTCTCCTTGAGCCTGGGATCTTCAGGAAAGTGGCTGTAACCAAGTTAATCTGGGATTTATGCTGGAGTTGATTGATTGTTGCAGGTATGGTTTACCTTTGCTATGAGCAAATAAAGGTGTCTGTAATAAACATGAGAAGAGTAATCTATTAAAACTAGAAGACAGGCTCTTTAAAAACAAGGAACAAATCTGTTTGGTGTTTTTGGCATGTATTTCCGTAGGCAGGACTTTCAATTTCGCCAAGTAAAATCTCACAGCAAGGGAAAATCGTCCTGGAATTGAAGATGAGAATAAAATAGAAGCAGATTCAAACTCATCCATCTCGGGGAATATTGACTCAACATGATTTGGAGTAGGTAACTTCTCAGAATTATTTAGTTCAGATTAGATTCTAAGTTGTAATAAAAATAATATTTATTTAGGTTTATATTGTGCTTTCTGTTTAAGGATTTACATTAATTTTATACAATATTCGCAGTGAACAAGATCACAAATTACAGGCAGAACCTGGCAGAACTATCAATTTATTTACAAAAAATACTGTCAAAAGTGTTCTCGTCCTATGGTATATACCTGTTACTGCTGCAAGAGGGGAACACTGCAAAATTAAAAGTCTCGTAGCAATGAATACTGGAATCAGTAGAGGAAGAAGGTAGGAGGATGCTGGAAAAGGTATCCTCTTGCAGTTGCCCAGGCCTGACTGTGTTGTTTCTGAAGACTAAGTCATGCCTGATCAAAACAAAAGGCATTTGATTTCACTCAGGGCTGTCAATGTCATGACAGAGTAGGCATTCGCTTTAACAACACGGTGCCAACGTGCAGCAGTGGCTGCTGAGCATTCCTTTGAAAGCATGGCTTACTTCAAAGGTATCAGAGCTTAAAGACAGGATACCTTGGTAGACCAAACAAAATGATGAGGGGTACAAATGTTGTTAAAAATGGAAACACTGTTAGATTTAGCAGATGTCACGATGGTTTTAACCATTACCATACACATCTCTGTCAATGGGAACTGTTACACTTTCCAACTGGTGGAGAGCTCAACGGCAATGTTGTAGTAACCCAGTATTTATGCTTATGTGTCTGTGTATGTATAGAGTGTACCTCTCACATTTGATTTTCTTGTATTTCTATTTCAGACCGTAAGATGACCGTGTAGAAATTATTTATTCTGGTGTCAGGTATGTATCATTTTCAAAGATACTTTGGAATGTGGTATCAGAAGTGTAAACTATTTTTCATGAGCTATTTCTCATGCAGTGTTAACATTAATTGTTTGTGGTTTTTTTACCTTCTAATTCTTCAATAGACAAATAATTTGACGAAAATTAGGAATGTTGTCATTGTACTTAAATGAATAAACAAAAGTGAATGTGTATGCATAGTATTTAAACTTAACTTGGCATTTCCAAATGAACTCATTCTGGTGGAGGGAATGTGTGGACTGAAACTTTCAAGTGTATCCTTACACCTCATCTTTAGGAACTGAAGCCATCCTAGCTAAGTTAGGAGGCTAGTCCTCTGGCATCTCTGATAGATACAGCAATCTGCAGAATTCGGGACTTGCTCTAGAACTATTCAGAGGTGTCTATGGTGCTTCTGGGTTAATATCTTGGGATTAGAAATACATTTTCAAAGTGAATCTTCCAGTTATTTTCATTTATTTTGCTATCACAAAGTGCATCACAAAGTAGTCTCACAGAGAATGTAATGGAATCCTTTTAGATGATGGAATGAAGCCAAAATGTGCACCTACACTAATGTTTCCTTTATGGAGTACCACATTTCCTGAAAATCGTATGGGAAAAGAAACCTACTAGATGGCAACATCTACTTGCTAATTGCACCCCTCCTTTTAATAAACTTCCGTGATGATGCGGTATTTGATGTAGAAGCCCAGAATTCTTCTCAGTACCCACTAGATGTCACCGTTGACACAGAAAAGAAATGTAAGAGTATCTTTTTTCTGCCTTTTAAAAGCGAAGTTGGTTGTTCTCACCACACCTTAATCAGAGTAGAACTCCAGTCCAAAAAATTACAAGAAAATTGTTATGTTCTCTTAAAGCTATGCGTCCTCTGACCTTGTTTATTAACTCAAAAACACTGAAAATATTTTGCAGGAAACCACACCTGGAGCATTCTTTTGAGACTCGGCCCCACGTGGTACTAGGCTTCTCCATTCCTTACCCCGATTTGCTGTCCTCTGCTGCTCTTACATCCAGAGCCACTTGAATTGCCTATTCAGTAAAATAAACTGATGAATCCTGTTAGGTGCCTTGCTAATTGGAAGTATCCTGTTTTCCTGTTTTATTATTATCTATTATAGCTGTCACATCAGAGGAGCCCATTCTGACAACTTCCCCTGTCTTTAGTATTAACACAGTTACACTAAGATTATGGATAAAAGTGAAGTGAGATAAAAAATATTCAAGCAGCTGTATTTGGCTAGGTGTAGCTGTTCTGTGTTTGAATGTTCTTTCGTTGTGCCAGAGGTATTCTTTGTTGTACTCATCATAATTTTTAGACCAATTTTCAGTGATTTTGTTTCGGTTGCTGTTTCATGTATTAATAGATTTTTAAGTCAGAAAAGCCGATTGTCATGATCAAGAGGATAAACTTATTGATAATCCTAAGTAGCCCTTGGGTGAGCATGTTTCACCAGTGTACACTAATAACTGTGGCTGACTTAGTATGCTGCTTTCTTTTTTTTCTTCAAGGATTGTCTAAATTACCCTCCATTTTGGCTAGAATTGCTGTTGTATATCACAAGAGGAAAAAAGACCATAGTGGCTGTGAATCTGAGCAATTGTTTGTGGAAGGCCATTGGACTAGAGAGTATGTTCCACAAGATGCTGCTTTGTAGTCCAAAAGAAGGTGTATTTTACTACTAGTGCAGATACTGCTTCTGCAGTGAAAAAGTTGTCTGAATTCTGGAATGAATTTTGCTGCTTCTGTATTCTGTCTCTGTATTTTGCCTTTTTTTCTCCTAGATTTGAATTCCCTAACTGCAGTTTTTCTGCATGCTACTTGAGACCAAAGTCAACCAATCTCTGAACCTTGTAGGATACATTGACATAGACTGAATTTAAGTTTATTCCTTTAACATATTTTTCCAATTTATTAAAATGGAGAGATATTAGGGCTTCATTTAATATTGAATACTTTAAATACAGCTATGAACATTCAGGT
This sequence comes from Ardeotis arabs, assembly GCA_011801015.1. Classification (NCBI taxonomy): domain Eukaryota; kingdom Metazoa; phylum Chordata; class Aves; order Otidiformes; family Otididae; genus Ardeotis; species Ardeotis arabs. The sequence continues at coordinate 67,128 of JAAGAY010131339.1, read as the reverse complement.
GTGTAATTCAGAGAAATAAAACTGACAGAGGATAATAATACTTTGCAACCTGGAACAGGTTGCCCAGTGAGGTGGTGGATGCCCCATCCCTGGAAACGTTCAAGGCCAGGCTGGATGGGGCTCTGAGCAACCTGATCTAGTGGGGGATGTCCCTGCTCCTTGCAGGGGGGTTGGACTAGATGACCTTTGAAGGTCCCTTCCAACCCTAACCATTCTATGATTCTATGATTCTATGATTTAGTGTATTACATCAAAAATTTATGTGTCGTGCAAACATTATGGTACGTGTTGCATTGTTACTGTAAGTCTTGTCACATTCACTTTACGAAATGGCCCAGAGGGACTGTTAAGTAGCTCAAGATCATTAATTAAGAACGTAGAATTCAGAATTTCTTCTCCAACCATTAAACTACCATTTTCGCTTCTGATATAATAAAGGTATTACACACAACATCCTTTCAACTCATCCCACCAAACTCTTGACAGTAGTCAGTTGAAGGAGGTCCAGTTCCATCGGAATTTTGTTGTTAAGGTAACTGAGCAATTTCAGAAGCAAGAAAACCTTAAGGAAGTGGTAAATTCATCAGAACAACAACATGAATTATTTTTACATTGAACCTTCAGGATGCCTCTCCAATCATCCTTCCTGAAATGTATGGAAAAGACATAAACTCACCATTGCATGCAAATGTGGCTTTAGCTGTTGAAGTTATCTGGTTCTGGGATTTCTTCTTAAAACTAACATACTCCCCAGTGTTTGCTCAAAATGTTTCTCTCACTTAGTTCCACAGCAGAAGAACAGGAATGAACGCTTTACTGGTGTGCCACAAACAAGGCAGTACGCGGTCTTGATATACTCGCCTAGTATGGGCCCAAGATCTCTGCCTCAGTTCTCCCTCCCACTCCCCAATCTGTATACTCTTTTTTTTTTTTTTTTTTTATTTTTGTGTACTTGTTCTGTGAAGTTATAAGCTTCCTGATAAGTTAGCTCATGCGACATATGCCACGCTGTACTTTTGTGCTGGGGAACTATGTTTTCTTCCTTTGGGAACAAATCTATACCTGACTGCAGTTGGGAAGAAGGGATTGATTCCTGTTGTATAAGAGGGCATGTCTGGTTTTGAGAATTAGTTAGTACTTAGAAACAGTTAGATCAATGGCTGAGCAAGTGAATGTTCAAAGTTGGTGGAAACAGCTGGAAACAGCTGCAAACTTCTCTGTCAAGGCTGCCTCCCAGCTTTTCCAGATGAAGGTGTTTTTACAGGTGCGTGTCGTTCAAGTTGTGGACGAGGCCCTGAGCAGCGGGATGTAATGTCAAAGCCAGCCCAGCTTGGAGTTGTAGGTTGTACATAGATGACTTCCTGAGATCCTTTCCAACCTTAAGTATTCTATTATTATGTGTTTCTCCTGAAGTATTTTACAGCATTTACAGCATGATTTATAAAATGCAATCAAATATAAAGGATAGAAAAGGTAAACATACTTCATATATTTTATTTTCTGGTTTGCAAGCTTCAGTTGTTGCCCCTGAGTTTGCCTCAGTATCGTAGGAAGTGTTTGCCTACTACAAGATAAGGATATATGCATTCATATTGCCACTGCACGCTTAGGGTATTTGCCAACTTGGAGGAAGAAGAAAATATGTGTAGTCTATAATCAACTATATTCTGTAAGTCTAGAAAGAACAGCATACCCTTCCTGAATAGATTGTGGTGGTGTGCTGAGTATGGAAAGTCTTAGCAAAATTTCTAGGACATAAAAATACTTTTTTTTTTTTTTCTCCAGTGAAGTTAACATGTACACATATGAATGAAGCAAGCGTGATATCAAAGAGATACGGTAGGTTACAATATGACTTAACATTTTTTAAAAGTTTACAATTTGGGGGAAGCTATAAATAAATAGGGGTAGGGTTTTTTTTAACAGTTGAAGCTTCTTTCTTTGACTATGTAAAGTACCTCCTCTTGCAGATCTTCCTTCACAAGCAATGTGTTACCATGTTTAATGGAATACGTTGAAAGAGAAAAATATATTTCACCAATCACAGAAACCTTATTCTATTTTTCCTTTCTGTAGTTGAATAACTTATAATCACTGAAGATCTCTATTCATATCTCCAGTTTTTGTTCTACGTGATGTAAGAGATAATCTCAAAATGCAAAATGTGTACAACAGTGTAACAGTACAATCACAGTTCTGTGATTGCCCATGAGTTTTTCAGATTCTTGATCTGAATTAATTCTTCAAAGGTGTTAAAACTGTTAAATGTAAATTTCCTGCTTTTACTAACAGTTGTTTATAAACTACAGTTTTCCAGCATCTTCTACTTTATCCCTGGTGTTTGTCTTTGAAACTGGAGCGTTTTGTTTGGTTGAACTCTTGAGCTGCTTTTTAGCTCAAAAAAAAACCCAAAAACCAAACCAATATTAGTGAATGTGAAGGATCTTTTTGAATGTCTTCTTGAAGTTCTGGTTACAAAGAGGATACAAGAATGGATTTAAGGTGGAGTTCACATAGCCGAGCCATATGGTGAACATGTGTAATTTTGAAAATTGTTCATGGCCGTGGAAAGCTATTACCATAAATAATACAAAATAGGGAATCCAGCACAGCATAAAGGCTGCCATTATGATCCCCAGCTGCTTAGCAGCTTTTCGCTCCCTGCTCAGATGCAGTCCTTGAATGTGCCTTTTGGAATGGCTATGCAGACTTTGCCAGGTTTTCCTCAGGTAAGTCAGTCCTCGCAAGTCCCTGTTCTCCGTCTTTTCCTGAGGGCTGCTGGCTCTTTCGGGGTTAGGATTGGAGTGCTCTCTAGAGGATACCTCCTGTGTGAAAGTATGGTGCTCTGATGGATCGCTCAAGTCACTGTCCTCTGAGCAAGGCTCCTCTTCGTTTCCATTGTCTTTTGTTACACACACACCCTTCTCGCCTGCCTTATCCAGGCCTGGCTCAGACTGGGCACTGGTGAGAGGAAAACAGCTCCATTTAAGGGCTTTCCTATTACTCTTGCTAACGAGCGCCTTTGGAGACTTGTCAGGATTACTGAAATGAAGATCTGCCTCCATATTTTTGGGCTGAGGGGAGCTTTGCTTGTCTTCAAGAGGGGTGTCCTCACCTAAGATATGCTTTTGGAGGATAATATTTTGCTCATCATTCATCTTACTGTGATGTATGGGGTTTTTTTCTGAGAAAGACCGGTATGATCCGTTGGTGAGCTCTCGGTGCTTACAGTGTTTTCGAACAGCTCTGAATATTTTATAGTAGAACCATAACATCATGATAGAGGGCAGATAGAAATTAAAAATGGCTGTCAACACTTTAAACCAGTTGACTTCGGAGAATTCAGTTTCACACTTCTTTTCCTCTACTTGCCTTTTCCCATTATTAGCAAAAACATGCCATCCTAGGATTGGAATGACCCACATGAAAGAGAGCAACCAAACCCCCAAAATTATTAGCGATGCTCTCATTTTTGTTCTGTACTTGAGATATTTCAGGGGTTGCCGAACTGAACGATAACGATCAATGCACAATACGAAGAGATTGAAAATGGATGCGGTACTGGCCACGTAATCCATTGACAGCCAGAACAAACAGGCTGGTAGGCCTAGAGTCCACACAGGACTCAGGAGATAAACAATATTCAGGGGCATAACAGCTGCACCAACTATAAGATCTGCAATAGAGAGGCTGACGATGTATAAATTGCCAACTGTTTGCAGCTTCTTTTCAGTTTTCACAGCACATAGTACTAATATATTCATGACAATAGTGATGAGTGAAATGCTCCCCAGGAACAGACCTAGAAGAGCTGAGTGAGGGCTAGTCGAGTCCTCTGTTGTGTTTTTTGACATCTTTTGCTCAAGACCACGGAACGAAAATCAGAGATGTTCAAGCCTTGGAAAGTCAGTCTTGGTTTTCCCTCCTAGCTGAAAACATGTTGGATTGCTTTGTGATTTTTATTTCCAGAACTATAGAAAAGAAAAATAAAAGAAATAGGTTCAATCACTGTAGTGGACTTCCCTAAATGATTTATTTTTACAACATTTTACAAATGGGTAATTTAGGATGTGTTCTATGAAGAGTACTGGAGCAAGCTCCGTGAACCAGTCCAAAATGGTTTACAGAAGTATTTCATGGGGCTTCATATAATTCTGGCTCCAGAACCTGGAGAAGAGATTTCGGTCCTCACTGTTTGAATCACATCTCATTAAATAGCTGATCATGAACCATAACATAAAGTACCTGTATATAAATATAGGCTCTTTTAGCCTGACGTTTACTAGTCTTTCGGGTGCCTAAGAAACGTATGCCAGAGCTGTTCTCCAGTAACCTGCGGAAGCCAAGTCACTTCTGCGTGCTTGCTGTTGCTGTTTGCTGCATTAAAGTGGAAAGTAAATTGGAAATGAGAGGAGCTGAGACTGAATACAGAGCAAACCTTTCCTATATGCCAAATAATTTTTTTTAAAATTAATCTTTAAGAAATGAGCAGTCTTTATTTGCTTAGAACTTTGGCATGAGCCACGTGTAGAACCTTCAGAATGAAAATTCTTTAAGATCTTCTATATCCTCATGATTGGAGTGCTCAGGAATTCTAGTACATGCACTGCAGTTAAAAAAACAAAATTACAACCTACTAAACATTCACCATGGCATATAGAAAGCCTATTTTACAATGGGCCACATTTGCCCAGTTAGGCTTGTTTTCGAGTCACATTCATTTCATTTTCAGGTGTTATCACAGAGTGGCAGATTGCATCTGTACAGACACAGTGGTGTGTAGCTCTGTGGTTACTTGATCTGCATGGGGAAACAACTAGAGGTGCATGCTTCACTTATGAACATAGAGGCTATATACTCAGGTCATAAGCCTTAATTGTAAAATGTGTTATTTCTTCCGTTTTCTAACACAGGCATAGTAACCAAATATTGGCAATCAAAGGGGAAAAGAAGGGAGGGAATGTAGAGGTAAGAAAAGCTCCTTTTCAAAGTTCCATGATCTAGAAATTCTCTATGCCTTTGGTATCTTCTACTTCCCGACTGGTAATTTCATGAGTTGATCTAAAGTTTAAAAATGCTTAATAATATTTTAAGTCTTGGAGCTTATGGTCAGTTGACCAATTCTATCTCCAGGATATATAAGAAAAATGTCTGTGAGGGTGATACATATTTTCTGCCATTTTTTTCTTACCGTGCTTGTCTGAGCTTATGTTCTGGTAAATCTCTTAAAGCAATGAGGAAGGAAACTGAGACTGTAGAAGTATTAGCTCAAAGTATTTACACAACTAAGACTGAGAGATATGTATGAGATGTCTCAACCTTGTTATTCTGAACATGGTCAAACCAATACAATGCAATAGATTATATTCAATATTTCATATTGAAATACAATAATTCATTAATCCAATACGTCATGCTAACTTTATCTCTTATTCCAGTAATCAGGATTGAAGCTAAAATGTTTCTGTGCTTTCTTACAATAGGTCAAATTCCTTCTTCCTTAAGCTTTACTTACAAGTGCCTGGTATTACAAAAGATGATGTGTGCTTGGTAGCAGTAGCATCCATAGGCAGAGGAGATACGTACGCTGTGTGAGCTCTGTTCTGTAATTCTGTGTTCTGTACAGCCTTCAGGTTCTGTCATGCATAGTTCTTCAGTGACGGCTCGTCACAGACGTCAGAAGATCACAGAGGCCTCAAGCATCTCCTGTGTGAGAATGAGAACAGAAATTACTCCAGGGATCTTAAACCAAGATGTCTGGTGACAGGAAATGGTTATATCCCAATCTGTCACTGTCTTTCCACAGCTACACGCTGTAACCTCTCTGCTGGAGTTAAGTACGTGGGGCATGGCCAAGTCAAGAGGGTGATGTTAATTCACCTTCAGGGACCTCATAAAGAAATGACTGATCTTCACCCTCACATATTTTCCTCTAAATTTATGACAAAATAAAGGGAGAGAAGGCAACTTTAATTGAATCTTCAAGATAAAGAATAACAGCACAGTATCCGATTAGACAGCTCTCCTCATTTATGAGCTGCATATGGAATAAAACACAGAACAGGATACAGTAAGTGGTGTTGACTGCTTCTCAAACTTTCTCTTTAGCGCTGGTACGGTGAGATAGGGTAGGATGTAGGAAGCAGCCTGCAAAACTTGATCTGGAGTACTTCTGCTCCAAAGAAGGCACGAACATCTAGTTTTTCAACTCTCGCTCCACTTCTATTAAAATGGTTTTTTATCAAATGACACATTAAATGATTATTTTTCTTTTTTGGAAGAGCTTATACAGGCTGTAAAAATCCAAGAATGATGTCAGAAGATGTAAATCATCCGAGAACGCTAAGAACAAGAAAAAATGAGGGTAATGTATTTGCTCTTTTAAAAATACACATGCTAAGAGGCACTCCGTATTTATAATAATTCTATCTTATAATCTAATTTTCATTGCAATGTCATTTAAGCAGTTCGTAGTCCGTGATGGATTTTATCTTCTCTGCTTTATAGAGAGCTGGCTATGTACTATAACATTTTAAAGTTAAGTAGAGGAACAGGTCAAAGTGATCTCCTAAACGTCATACAGCAATGTTAGAGCTAAAACCAGCCAAGACTCCCTTGTTCTCCAAACAGTTTCCTGGCTGCTATACTGCTTTTTTCTGTCTAGACGTTGGGTCTGTATTCATTCAGACACTCTAGACAAGCAATGGTGACTTAGAATTTTTTTTTTTTTTTTTTTACTTTAATGCAGTGCAAGCAACTTAGTCTGGCATTGACCTTCTGACATCTTCCATCATAATAATCCACTTACCTGATAGATCTGATATGGCCGGAGTGGGACTATACCCAGTAACAAACATCTACGGTATTAATTGCTGGAATGGCCTTGCCAGAACCATTTCCCCTGGTCTAGAGTGAGTAGATCTTGAGGCTGGATTAGGATATTGAAGCTTTGCAGTAACACTGCATTTTCCCTATTGAACAATTTCTGGTTTTTATGTATGTAATGATCTTTTACAACCCTGACTTTGTGTGTATTCTCCCACCAAAGACAGTATTGTAAGGCTCTGGGTAATTTATGTTTTGGAGTGTGCTGATGAGAGAAGAAGCCGCTCTAAGAGGTAACTGCAAGAGGGTCTCCATACCTTCAACATGGAAGCTGTATACCCAACACATACTTCCTACCTATCTAGTTTCATTTGAAACCACGTGGCACCTCTGAATCCATTAAAAAGCTCTACCAAGGGACTGAGTTGGCCACAGAATGCTTAGAACAGAGCAGAAAGGCAATGTTACCTGTGTATGATCTAGTCCTTGCAACTGTCTCTTTGCGTTCCCTAGCCTGCGACACCATGCGCTGCTGCTGTTTCTGTCTGAGATCTTTCAGATCACACAGAATTCTCTTTACCAATAAGTTACGATAGGCATTTGGCTGCATATCAGACATACTGCCAACCCACACTCATTTGTGTTCAGGAAAGAAAATTCGGTGGTTTTCTTGGGTCTTCTAATGGCCCAGAGGCAGCTTCCAACACAGGAGCCTTTGTGCATCTTGCACCCGTCAGTGTCCATGCCCTTTCGAGAAGGAGTAAGTTGCAGAGGGCCTGCACCTCTCTCTGACACAGGGCAGCAGAATGGTAGAAGAGAAAACAGTAAGCTTCTCCTAAGCAGTGAAGATGGCTGCATAAAAAATAGCATGCAGAGAAATTGCATTTAGTTGCAGAAATGTTATGTTATTGGTCAGTGCCCTCTAAGACAGCTCTGCATTTGGAGCTCTGGCCCCTGTATCACAGGCTTGCCCACGAAGCTTACACTGAATTGCCACTCTTTGCTAGAAGATTTTGCCACACAACTTTGTTCAGTGGAAGTTAAATAGAAAATAATAAGCCTTACTCCACATTATGAAACTCACTGATCGCCCCTTCTGTGCTCTAGGGAAGATTGTCATCTACATTTTTTTTTTCCTTACAGTTCCTACCATCATCAGTAGTAGTGATGGTACCAACTATCATCAGCAGTTAGCGATCCTGAGAGCACTGCGGTTCGCAATAGCAGCTCCTTGCTCTTCACTGAGGCACACACCATTCTGGAGTGGCTGTAGACTGTTTGTGGTATATGTGCCTCTGTTCAGGAGCTACTGGTTTAATTCCTTATCTCTAACTCAGTGCCCAATAGAGGAAGTTTAATAATACTGAATAAATGAGTTCTATTATTTGGATGGTTTAACGCTCGTTACACCAAGCCAAAGGTCGCTAATACAGAACAGATTTTAAAGAAAACAATCAGCTGAAGATCTTGGTTAGCTCTTTGGAATTTCTAAACCCTGACCTCAGCAAGAAATGCCTTTTTTAGGTTTTAGTGGCTGCAAAGAGCTTTTTCTGCAAGGAAAATCAGCAACTGTGATTTGTTTGTTATTGTATCAGTCTAATTCTTCCAGGGAACAAGAATCTACAGGGAGATGCTAAGTGAATGCCTTACTGACTCATTAATGCAGGTGCAACCTATTAAGTCCTAAGTGGGAGTAAGTTTCTAGAAGCAGATGTTGGCATATCTCTTATAGATGGGTTTTAAAGAAACTGCAGCTATAACAGGAAAAGGATAGACTAAAAATTCTTGTTCATCAGACTAAGTTCAAGGCAGAGGGTAAGGTTTTATTTCAGATGGCCTGTGTTGACTGTGTTGTACTTAAGAAACCTACTTGTTTCTGGTGATTTTTTTTTATAAATAGTAAATGAAAAAACTTGATAACCCACCTGCTGTTCCTATTTGAATGACCCAGTGTCTCAGTCCAGGAAGGACCAGCTTTTTAAAATTCTTTTTTTTTTCTCCAGAAAGATGTCTAGCACTATCAAAGGAAAGTCTGGATTCCATCTATGCTTGAGTTGTCTTTTCTAGTTAGTCTGAAATGAAAAGACTTACATAACCTGAAGCTTCAGTGTCTGACCAGTCAGCTTTTGTCAGTCCTCTTAAATTGCCCTCTTCCCCCCACATGTCTGTTTTAAGGGCAGTGAGATTACAAATGAATCTTTTACTATGTGAACAAACAACTCAGCCTGACTTGTAAATACTTTCATTCATTGTTTATATTGTGACTCTTCCTTTGTGTGAAGAAACTCTTAACCAACATATTTGGACATCTATCTGTCTAGTTTTACATAAACTTTGTTTGCATTCATTTGGTGGCAGAGAATTTTCAGTGGTTCTTGATGTAAATGCTGTCTTGGGGAAAAATTAAGCCAAACTAATGTAGCAGCTGGACGCTATTGCAGATGTGCTGAAATCTACTTTATAGGCTAGACTGCGGAGAGAAAATTGTCGCCGGAGTTGCTGGATGGGTGATCTGTGTACTGATTACAGGAGCTGGCCACCCTGGGACATGGTGCAGGCCTTTGGTGTCCCCGTGGTGACTGGCAAAGTACCGTTCTGAGGGAGGGTAAAGGCAAGCAGGCTGCTTCTGAAGATTTCTCCACACTTCTACTTCCAAAGAGAATGGATGGTCCAACACTATAATTACTGCACTTCCTTTTCCCCTCCTGGTTCAGTCAGTTGTCTAAACAATATCCTGAATAGGCTGTATCGTTTCAGAGCAAGAACAAAGCAGAATAGAAGGAGTAATGTGTTACATCTGCACTCCTAAGACATATTTATTCAATTATTTCTAGGAATGACAACTCATTTTAAACTACTTTAACCGAAGGCTCCTTGAATTCATGTATCCATTTGTTCTGAGTGTGCAGCACACTGTGAATGGTCCTCACGCTTACTTCCTGCAGTGCTGCAAAGGGACTAGGGCAAGGTCATCGCTCCTGCCCTTCTATACAGGAGCTGTACCGCTCAGCTCTGGCCTGGTCCGTGACACCAAATTTATCCTTTTTACTCTAGCTTGGGTGGTGATGTTCTAAGGATAGCAAGCAGACCTTGTGAACAACACAAAGACAGAATGCAGAGACTATTGTGAAGGGAACTTGAAGTTTTTAAGTAACTTTGTGAAGCCTTTCAAGGAGGAGAAAAGTATTTATGATTATAACTATATGATATACTGAATTTGTAAGTTGCTTTTGTAAGGATATTTTATTTTTAGCCCAGTGATTCTACTGTCCTATTGGTATTTTTTATTTGTATATCTGATATTAGGGTACAGGCTGTCAGGACTGCAAATAAATTTTATTTAATTGAGGAAATATTTCATCCAATTTCCTTAAGTGAGGCATAATTCAAAGAGCAAGAAGATGTTTGGGCAGGCTAAAAGACTTGAAAATATAAGTGAAAGTTCAGTTTGGGGCTTGTATTGTACTTGCTATTTTCATGTTTTAGTTTCTATAGAATCCCAGCAGTTGCTTTTACAGCTACATGCATCAATCAAATCAGCAGGCTCCATGCTGCTGTCAACACAGATTTCTCTGATTGCTGATCTTCATGCTTTTATTGGCAGGGGGTCCTGGCTTTAGCAGGAATGAAATTATCTACAGTTTTAGCTATCTGCCAGCAAAAAGTTTAGACCTCCACAGCCTTCTGAAATAGTTTTAGTATGAATAACACAAATTACTACACACACTCATGCTATCCTTCTTTGCCTACATGCATCTGAGTTCTTAGCTTTTTACAACAAGCACTGAACTTTCCGAGGAAATCGAGTACTTGGATCTGAGTCCCCAGTGTGCTGTCTGAGCTCAAATCTTGATGAAGCTGCTGTACTGTGTCTGCTTGTGAAGACTTATCTCTTTCAGAAATAACTGTCTGCTCTGGTGTTCTGACCTTTTCCTCACGTCCCCCTTACTGGGGTACTGTTCTCTTCACTGGATTAAGAATACTGGACTGGATCCTATCTTTAATCTTCTTCTAGCTTTGCAGTCTGATATCTTTGGGTAACTACTAAGAGTATGTGTTGCTGTTGGATTTCTGGTGGGGGGGCAGGGAAGGAAAACTCAGCTTTTGATTTTGTGCAGTGAGAACAGACGTGCTTATTTTACCACTGTGAGATTTCTTAGAGGTCGTTTAAAAGTATTGTTCTATCATTCCAGGCCAGGTTGGCCGGGGCTCTGAGCAACCTGATCTGGTTGGAGATGTCCCTGCTCCTTGCAGGGGGGTTGGACTGGGTGGCCTTTGAAGGTCCCTTCCAACCCCAACCATTCTATGATTCTATATATGATGCTGGGAATTTGTGAACCCAGAAGTATATACTAGGTATTGTTTACAGCATACAAAAAATCTCCACTAAACTTGAAGGTGATGATCCGAAGGCGTATTCTTGGAGCAGTAGCAATCTGTCAAAAATGAAAATTGAGTCCAAAATACAAACGTGCTAGTCTAAGGAAGCGTTCACATAACTACTGATATGCAATGTACAGCAAATCGTCAAATATGTACTCAAAAAAGACAGTTATCACAGGCTGCCCGAGGAAGCGGCTGAGTTACCGTCCCTGGAGATATTGAAAAGATGTGTAGCCTCGGCGCTCAGGGACATGGTTTGGTGGAGGACTTGGCAGCGTCAGGTTTAGAGTTGGACTCAATGATCTTAAGGTTGTTTTCCAATGTATGTTCTATATGCATCCAAAAAGTGAAGCTTAATGTGCGTCTAAAATGCTTTGCTGCGTAGAGAAATCCTTGTGTGAATAGAAAATACTGGCAGTAGTAGCGTTTAATTGCATGAGCATGAAACTGATGCGTGCTGTAATTAATTTGCATAGATGAGCATACAAGTTAATGCTAAGTAGTGCTTTACACATGAAGAGGCCATGCCAAGAGAGGAAGCTAAACGTCAAACCCGAATTCAGTCCTGTGAAGTTTGATTTGGTACAGAGTGGTTAGGGGCTGAAACACTCTCCTAGAACGTGTGTAACTAGTCAAAGGTTAGTGACTAGTAGTGAAGGGGAAAGATACTCGAGAGTATTTTCTTCTTTAAAGAACGATTACCTTTTGTGGCATACAATCTTACTCTGGGTATGCTCTTATCTGTAAACAGTTCACTGTTAATACGCTCAGATGTCACATACTGTTCATGCATAAGTCCCTTGGAAAGTGTTTTTCCCTGGTGTATTTGTGGTGCCAATTTCGCTGCATGCCATGTCTTTTCTGTTTCTTCTCTTTAGAGCTCTCAAATAGTGTTGAAAGCCTACGTGAATTGCAGAGTTCTGCAGGCTTACACAGTATCTACTCATTAATGACATTGTTCTGGGTTCTTAATGTTTTTTTTTAGGCTGAGAATTGACTCTTTGAGAGCATTATTTTTCCATGCGTAGTTAAGGACAGCGCGTCTATGGCTTTGATATCTCTACACTGGAGTTTGTATACTCCAAATCACATTCTGCTTATCCGAATTTTCATTGTTCCAATACTGATCCGTATTCAGCTGTGTTTTGTAACTCCTGGAGACATAAATCAATAGTTGAAAGCAGGCATGGAAAGCAAAGGAAGAGTATAAGAAAATGTATTTTCCTGTGTATTTCAATACATCCTGCTTTGTGCCAAAGCCGTGATGTTCTCTGTTTTCATTCCTCTACTTCAGCTTCCCTGAGCTTGACCAGGTCTTTCCTGATCCTCCCTCCGCCCTTTCTTCTGCGGGGAGGGGAACTTAATTGCTGGCCTGTATGATTAATGTGAGAGCTACAGGAATAGTATCAGGAAAAATTATTAGATAACCCCTGGCATTCAACTAGTGACAGAACCTTGGCTAGGGAAACACTAATTATTTAAGAAGAAAAAAATGTTTGGATGTGGCTCATAATCTAGAGAGCCTGGATTTACAGGAATACAGTTGCAGGCTCGTTACTCATAAGCAGAACAAGTGAATGCTGTTTGTTTAGGCACATTCTGAAAACAGTTTAAGAGAAGGAAAAACAAACAAATGGAAACTGTAGCTGCTTAACTGAAAAGAAGCAGGCAGGGAAGCCCAGCAATGGAATAGCGAATTCCAGGAGTAGCATGTGAAAATGGAAGTGATCAAGTTACATTTAAAATAAACTTGAATTTCGTCTAGTACATGGATCATAGCAGATCCACTTCCTTTGACTCAGTGAAAAAAGTGCATGAGCAAATATCCAACAAGCAGCCCGAAAATCTCATCTAACCTGGTAGGACTCCATATCTGGCTATATGCAGCTAGATTACTACTGGAATCTGTTCATCCTAAGACAGCAGCTAAACTTTTTTCTTCGACGTACTGAAGTTGAAAATGAAGCCCATCTGGAAAATCCACAGCAAAACTGTGTCGTCCTAGCCACCTGAAAGCTGATGGGTTTGTTTTGGTTTGGTTTGGTTTTTTAAAGATTGCTGTCAATGAATGTCTATCATTGACAGCTCTAATCCACGCTGAAGAATACAGACGTGGAGCAGAGGGTGTTCTTATATTCAGTGTCCTTAGCAGAGTCTGTATTAGTAGGCAGAGATCTTAAATACCATGTTTTAGCTTTCAATAGTGCCACCTACACCAGGGTAGGCTGAAAGCATAGCTTCAGTATCTTGCAGGTGCTGGTTGCATGAAGTGAGACTTGGAAACCTGCTGGATGTCTGGGTGTTTCTGTGGATTCCGATGTCCTGTCCTGCCTCAGCCTCCCAGCTGTATAATGCTGCTGCCTTCTGATGATTGACTTTCATTTTTGTATACTAACAATGAACCTTCCCAAGTTTAAGTTGTTGTTGATGTATACATATCTTCAGCAGTATAATCGACTCCTTAATTAAACAATTTTCTAGGTACTATTGTACTATGACATGTATTTACAATTTTTTTTTTTCCTGAAGAAAATATATTAAGTCTGTGTTTTAACCTGAAATTATCAGGAGACAGATGTACCCTTTTTTGTCCTCTGGCTGGCATTTTTGAACAACTGTCTTTAACACTGGGCCTATATTTCATAAGCATTGAAACCAAAAGAGCTAATGGAAGATGGAGACATTCCAAAGAATGTTCTGGCCTTCAAAATGTAAGCTCAGATTTCTATTAAACTCTTCTTCCAGTGGTTCAACTTTATGGTTTAAGTCGTACTAAATATCAGTTTTTTCCATGACAAAAAACCAGTCTTGTCCCTGTGGTAGTATTTACTATATATGGATTATTTGTGCCCAGAGACTGGGGGGAAAACCCATCAGGACTAGAATCCCAAGGCTTCCAGATATGGTATTAATTTTTGCTGCTAGCCTGTCATCAGCCTTATCTAGTTCATTATCAATGTGATCTCTTAACAAAACATTATTTAACCATTATTGTCATTAAGTAGCACAGTGCTGGAGAAGCCTTATCTTCTCTGCTCCATTACCTATCTGTAAAAAGAGACTTTTGCTACAGGTCTTAGACCTATTAAATAACTGTTGTAATAGATGAAAACTCCTTTGTGCTTTGATGTAGTAAACAAAATCACTAGCCGTAAAATCTCTTATAAATGAGGGGGATTTTTCAGTGTTGTGATGCTTTTAAAGCTGAGTAGCCACAGTGGTGCCTTCTCACTGGGGATCTGTTCTGTTATCGGAATCCACTAATCCAACCCACTAAACCACGACATCTTTCATAGAGGGACAGCAACAGATCTTTAGAGTTTTTTGGATTCCACCTTGTGTTACTACTTACTCCAACCCTCGACGAACTGTACAACCGGCTGGTTTTAATCTTTCTGCATCAGAAGTGCAGTTAACGTTTTACAGTATAACACAGCCCATTACTCAGACACCAAGGTCTGTCTGTGTCTTTCCAAGGGACTCTGAGTCACTACTGGAGAATTGCTAGCCAAAAAATAATTATGTAAACAAGAGTTGTTAGTCCTTTAAACGTTGAGGTTGCGTACCCCAATAGTAAATCTGCTGTTTGTTATGCCATTTAATGGTTTCCAAAGGAAAGAACTGGGTTTAGATAAAGAAAGCTTCATTGTCTGATAGACAGTTAACCACTTGTGAAGCCTGATGAACCCATCTATGAATAACTTCTCTGAATTCTGAGGAAGTGCTCGATGTGGAGTAAACATACTGTTTTACAACAAAAGTCATTTAACTTCAACAAAGATGGATTTCTCAAGTTCAGATTTGCATTCTTCGAGATGTTCTCTCTTTTCTCTAGCTCTTAGTCTAGATATTGAAGAATCCCTATTGCTATTCTTCAAAAGAAGGAAAAAATCTTGGCACTCCCCTTGCCCCAGAGTTAGTGCCTGGTCAGGATGAGCACAGACTAGTTCATGGTCATACTAATACTGCACTTCAGAATAAAAAATGTCTTCCTAATACTTCATTAGGATCTTTTTCTTTTTTTTTTTTTAAAGACTACAGAGTAGTGTTTGTAACGTTTTATAAAACAGATTGACCCTTTAGGGTCAAAGAAAATCAGACAAGTGTTGTGAATCTTCCTCACTGTGCCCCAAAGCTACTGAAGTGCTGATCGATATGAAATTGCTTCGGGGATTTACCAAAATGAACTTTAATTTCAACCCAAGTGAACTTTTGGTGCTCTTCAGCTGTAAGAAAAACTTCATCACAAAAATGCACAGATTTAGAAGTCCTAGCGGGTGTGAGGGCTTACTGTCTCCTTGTACTGTTAATAAAAGTAAACTTTGTGACTAAAAGGTTTTCTTTCAGCTCACGCAAAGATGTTAATGTACAGAACAACTCTTTTGTCTCTAACTTGGCATACCTATGGAGTCAGCTGTCTCTCTAAACATCTGGTAACCT
Source organism: Ardeotis arabs (assembly GCA_011801015.1). Taxonomy (NCBI): domain Eukaryota; kingdom Metazoa; phylum Chordata; class Aves; order Otidiformes; family Otididae; genus Ardeotis; species Ardeotis arabs. Next base: position 51,480 of record JAAGAY010131339.1, on the reverse strand, counting down.
TACTGCAGTGATGTGATGAGTTCCTTCATATTTTAGCAATAACACATTGCGTGCCCAAAGTTTTTCCTTTTTTTTTTTTTTTCCTTTTTCTAAAAAAAAAAATATAGAGATATATATCAGACTTAAACAACTTCCTACCTTTCTCCAGGCGGTTTTAATGTTGCTTGTTGAACTAAACAGATGGCCGAGATGAACGGGTGGAGCGCAAGGTCTCTTACAGCTAGAGAGCCTGGCACCTTGGAAGTAAACCATTTAGACGCAGCTCATCCAAGAAGCTGGATTCCTCTCCATCGTTCCTGCTCGGCGTCTGTGAAGGAAAGGCTATGTGAGGAATTGCCCACGGTGTGGGTTTAGAAGAGGTTACGCCCCCCCTCCCGATGTCCCCCCTCAGGAGCCAGTGGGCTTTTATGTGTTTGAGCAAAGCCACAAGATCTGGAAGGAAACGAATGCATCTAGGGTTATTTCCCCACCTGCAGAAGTACGGTTGCCTTCAGAGGGGGATGAGGGTTAACATTCAGGCGAACCTTCCTGCTCCTTCAGCCAGGGACCCTTTCCCGGATAGCAGCATGTGGCCGAAGAGAGGTGCGTGCAGCCGGGGCACAGCCGGCCGTGCGCCGGGGAGGCTCGGGTGAGCTGCAGCTCCTGCGGAGCGAGCCTTCTCCCTCACCGCTTAGGAGGGGTCCTGAGCAACGCAGCGTGCCGAGGAGGGTGGTGGGCTTGTTTTCCGTCCCCCTGCCCGTGCCCGGCGCTGCGGCTGCTCAGCCGGGGCTCCCCGCCCGCCCCCGCGCCCCGTTCACTCACCGGCGAAGCGCGGAGCAGAGCGGGGACCGGTCGCTGCGGGCCCCTCGCCGCTCCCCTTCTCCTTCTCCGCGCCCCTCCGAGGGGCCGGGCCGGGGGAGGGGGTGCGGGTGCGGGTGCCCTGCCCCGCAGCGCGGCTGGCAGCTGCTTCGCCCGCCCCGCTCCCGTGCTGCCGGGGACAGAGCCGACCTCCGCCCGCCCCGGGATCCGCCCCGCCGCTCCCCGCCTCGGGGCAGGTGCTGCCGCCGCCCCGCCCCGCCCCGCCCCGTCCCGAGCAATGCCCGGGGACACCCCCGCTCGGCCCCGCACCCCCGTCCACCGAAAACCTGCGGGCACGGGGATTTCCTTCCGTCTGCGGCGAGGAGGCGGCCCCGCGGGGCCAAGGGCTGGACGGATGGGAGGTGGCGCGGGGGCCTGCGGAGGAGCGGGTCCGGCCCCGGCGTGCGGGCATCCGCGCCCTTGCCCTGACAAGGAGCATCTGTGCTCACAGCTCGGCGTGTGGCAGTTTCTGTTGGCGGAGCCGTCTTACAAAACTCGTTTTAAGGCCTGGAAAATCTCAAATGTGGAACACATTACTGCACATTTTCGCTAAACAGTTGGGGTTTTTTTGGTGACTTCCATATGTCCAGTACCTCTGCTCTGTATTAAACATGCGCACAGGAGTTGTTTTTTTTTGTTTTTTTTTTTGCAAAGGAAAGCAACTAACTTACCAATTTTCACTATTTTCCTTAAAGTCATGCTTATTTTCCCCTCTCTTTTAAAGATGTTTAGAAATTCGTTACACAAACGCGTGTGGAATATCTTGTTGTATCTTATGTAAGTCATAAAGAATTCATGCAATGATGTTTTTGCAAACAGTCTTGTTAGGCACTTAGTAACCGTATTGTCTGTAAAATTGGTGAAGGGCATCGTGAACTGCACAATTCCCCCCTGCCACGGGCTAACGGGAAAAGAGGGGAATACCTGTGTTCCTGCACTCTGTCTAGGAGGATGATTTTCTTTGCCAAAAAGTGCGCCTCTGTCAGTGGTGGAGTGTTACTTTCTGGATGCTACTGAGGCAATCTTTTTGCTCTTGAAGTGTTAACTGTCCCATTACAATGATGGTAAAACCAATTCCTTAACAAATGTATGCTTGAGTCTCGGTTGAATTGCCCTGTCACAGAGGCGTTTGGCCCTGCAGGTGGTCAGAGCAATGCTGTGCGAGACCCTTCTCTTCGTTGGTGTTGGGTGGTACCTGAGTCTGCTGAGGGGCTGCAGCCTGGAAAGCGGCTCTGCGGGAGACGAAGGCCCTTTCCTGTTTGTGCCTGCGCACAGTTGCTTGAAGAGCAGCTTCTGGTGCTACTCAGCGTATACTTGCCCATCGCCTGCTCAATAACGTTTAGCTTCGCTTCTGCAGCAGTTCCACGCTCAGCCTCCTTTGCTGCTGTTTTCACCTGTTTGTTACGTGCAGATAGGTTTTATGTAGGCCCCTTTGGAAAAAACATTGAAGGTCAGTAACGTTTATAACTTCCCGTATAACAAGTTGCAACTGCTCTGTGTGCTTAGTCTCCTTTGGATCTCTTCCATCCAAACAATGTTTTCTGGAAGCAAAGCCAGAGATCTACTGGAAGCCTAAAACCAGTACTGCAGAGATGTTGTCTCGCAGCAGAGATGCTGTCTCGCAGCAAACGTGTTTGTTCCAAACAATAGCCCCCTTTAGAATGTCGGGGGCTTTGCACTGTTGAAGGTAGAATGTGGCATTTCCATTTAGATAGAAAGGACCCAAATAAATGATCCCTTGTTGTGTGCGGTGCTGCAGGTGAAAACTGGGGCTAGGGTGCTGTTGGGCTGTACGCCACGGCTGGAAGAACTTCAGTTTTTGTTGGGAGCTTGGGAGATGCACCTCTGTTGTGTCATGCCGTATATCTCTGCATTTCTTTTGAAATTATAACTCTTGTAGCGCTAGGCAGACAGAGTTACAAAAGGTATTGTAACATATGTCTACCAACAAGTTCACAGGGACAGACGCTTGTTTAAAAGAAGAACTTCATAAAAATACTCGTACAAAACTTGGCAGGCTTTTTGAGCCTCCTGTTATTATAAACTTCCAACTCAGATTACTTGGATTACTTCTGTCAAAGAAGTTCTTTCAAACAAACTTTGATAGCATTTCAAACAAACCAAATGGATTACAGTTTGTGATAGAGTTTTGCTGATTTACACCACCATCAGTTTTACGTTGGGGAAAGCTGAGAACAGGCTAATAATAGTACAAGTGTCTGTCAATGTTTGTTTTCAATTATATCTAAAGCTATCTGTTAAATGGCTGCATGACCATTATTCCTGTTTTGAATTCAGCAGATTAGACCTCAGAGTGCTGCAAGCAATTCTGAAATTGCATTTTTAATGTAGCTTACAACAGGTTCAGCTTTATCATAAATAATGACCAAGTAAACAAATCTGCTCATGCATATGAGAAATCTTTGCAAATTCTTGTGGGTGCCTGGTATGTAAAAAGTAGTAGTATGTGCTAGATGGTTAAAACTTGTGCTGGGGCTGTTTGACAGTTATTTTTCTGTATTTACTTACAATTTTGCTTCCATTAATTCTTTTGAACACAAGCAGTCTTCAGCTGTCAGCATTGAAATGACGGTAAGCTTTATGGTTTTAGGGATATGCCGTGACTCTTGCTGCTTCCAGTGCGTGTAGCCTATTAAGAATCTTATATTCTGCATAACTCCAGGTTTTGGAAGATCACTTGATGTCATGAAAGTCACTTAATTTTTTTCCTGATTGAAAAGTAGCCTATTGAAAGATGAACTTTGAAACACTAAAAGCTTGTTTCAATTGTCACAGGTATCCAAGGGCAGAAGGGAATGCTCAGAACTGTTTGGATTCAGGCTCACTCGCCATGTTTATTTGCAAGGTCAGTAAAATTAGAAGCTTTTAAATTTTATTTTTTAAATACAATTCGACTCTTCAAAGTTTGGTTTTCTGGTTTAATATTCAACGTGAAAATACAATGAATCTTGTTTCTTTGACAGATAAGTTTAGATTTCACTTTACCCTTCTTTCAAATGTAACCATTTGAGTGCTCTGTATGAGTTAGGAGGATTTAGCCTGTTGAGCTTATGGTTTCAGCATAACCTAAATTGATATCCACAGTATGAACTTATAGATTGTTGACATGCATGCTCCCATTTCCAGTGGAAATAAGAAGCTTTACTTAGAAGAGTCTTAAGGACTTGCATAAAGAGCCTATAGAGACATTCTCCACAGTAAGACTTAAATGTTCTTAAATAATGATCTGTTTTTCTTCTAATGCCGTTGATACTGAAGTTTAATGTAGCAACTGTCTTGTTGTGTAAGCCTCCTTGGCCGTTTCATCCCTGTCTCTTCTGCGTCTACAGTTACCACCTGGGCAAGAGGAAACTTCTGACCATGTTCTGCACTCTTTCCCTCAGTGAGGATGCTGATTTGAGTACCGAGAGCCTAGACTTCACTAAACTTGTAAGTAAGAGCTTAATATCTGTGAATTTTCATCTCACTGAAGTTAATCAAGAGAGGAACAGGCAGGCATTGGAGCTGTACGGAAGTGCAGGCACAAACAAGGGAAAACTCAAACTGCGGCCTCTATAGATGTTACAAAATGGCATTAAGTAGTAACGAAGTAAATCAAAGTGGTCCTTACTCTTATAATTCCAGAACGTGCTTACCGGCAGGTTTGGTGCTTTAACTCTTAATCTGCTTCCCAGGGAAATTCAGGATTCTCTTATTTTTCCACTGGCCTCAGATATGTGCATATATCTATATTTCATGGTTTTGGGAATCTGTGACCAAGGGTAGTGTCTTAATAGCCTTTCTTAGAACCAAAATATCTTCTGCTGCTTCTATTTAAAGCTTCTCAGGGTGTGGGAGGGAGAGTGTGGGCGAGTGTAGTTTGGCTCTGTGCTTCCCTGATAAGAATTAGCACAATCTGCTAGTGTATGAAAATGTCTTCGCAGGACTTCACTCCACATAAATAAAGTTTGAGCTAACGAGTTAGTCAAACTGCTAAGAACAGGAATAGTGAGCTCTGTTAAAGGAGAAGTGCATAATAGCTATTTTACTATAAAATGCAAACAGAACAGTTCTCTGGGTCATTTTCATGAAAAAGTGAAGTGTGTGAGATCAGTGCCACCCCACTTCTGCAGTACTGATCCCCCCGTGTTTGCCTGGCAGGGGAACCTCACCTGTTCCAGCGGCATCACGACATACTGGCAACGCTTGTTGTCATGTGCCTTGACCCTAATGTGTGTCTGTTCTGAGATTTTAGATCTTTCTCATTCACAAGAGAACAGTGATGCTACAAAGAAATCTGATCTTTGTTAACAAACCCAAATACATTCAGAAGAACACTAACAGTTTAACAAATAGTACTACAAGTAGTAATCTGTTCTCTGATTAAAAACTGTTGCTTCCTAGTAGTGTTTATAGTGTGTCTTTTCAGATGACAGTGTGCCCTGCAGCACTACAGATTTGATTATTATTCTGGAAAATCCAGTAATTTATGGAGTTAAGTGCCATCTGTGTTGTAGGAATAACTCTTTCCTTCTGCAGAATTTCAGAAACTTTCTATTATTCCTTACCATTTTTCTGCTACTTTTTTTTATTGAACTTTCATTTTGCATACCTTGGGTACACATGCAGTATAAATGAGTATAAATGGTCCTGTTACAATTCAGAAATTTGCTCTTGTTATGTTCTAAGTGATATTACATCAGAACACTTTTTATTAAAAGTTCTTATATGAATTGCTACTGGAAGTACTTACAGTAATAGAGTTTCTTGCGGTTTGGATAACGACAAACATCATTCTGATAGTTAAAAAGCTGTCAAGTAAGAGTGGTCTAAATTTTGTCACTAGCTCCTTGCTATTCTGTCAGTATTATTCGTCAGTGCATGTAGCTTTCAGCAAGCTAATAATGTCTTAATGAAAGTCTACTTTATCTCCAAAGAATAAAAAGTAAGACCCGTTATGTAGTTGAAGTTACTCATTCACCTCTGGTTTAGACAATATGAAGTTTACCTGTTTCTGAAATTCAACAACAGATGAGCTGACCAAATTTTAACTTGACTATTGTGAAGTAAGGTAAAAAAGTCTGGAGCAGATCCACTGCTTTACAAGTTTCACTTTGTAAGCCTTACAGCTGCAGTTCTGAAATATGATTGAAGCAATGGATGGGCAGATGCATCTATGCAAAAGCAGATAGAAAGCGAAAACAACACAGGTAACAACGGTTTAAGGAAGAGATGTTAGACTGAAGCCATTTCCAGATGAGAGAGTGTGACATTGTGTGTGTAAGGTGATATTTTTTCAAAGTATTACAAGTTTTCCTAACAGGTTCAAGAAGCTGTAAAGCATTCTCTGCCTCTCATTTTTTGGTAGCAGACAGTAGGTTCTTCCTCTGTTTGTGTGAATAAATTTACTTGGGAACCATTGTCCTCTTCAGCTGATCTTGAGCTAGATGGAGAGACTCTTCCCTCTCGACTTCGCTGCAGCGCAGGTGTTTTCTTAGTCACCCTGTGACTGGTATGCACGAACTATGGACAGAGAAGCTGTAAAAAGCTATCGCTGTCAGTTTGATGTTGAGATTGGATTCCGGAGTTCTTGCCTCCGGATCTACTTACATACCTGTGCAAACACCCGCCCACACACACCCACCAACCCCTGTCCCCCATCCCCCAACTTCCTTAGGCTTTTGGAAAACATTGTTAACAAAACTGGCTCTGCACTACGGTGGAGATACCTTCCCTTTGCAATATATTTGCTTCCTGAACGGTATCAGCTCTAACATAATTTAGTCCTTCTGAGATTGAGTACCTAGATGTGCCTCTCTTTTAAGGGTGGAAATGTTTTCCCTCACATTGTTGGGACAATGTTCATGTCTCATTGTTTGAAATGAAACATGGAGTAGTACTTAGGTAGAAGGACTTAATTCCATTAGTTAGGCAGAACTCAGTTTTACTCTGTGCATTTTAGCATTTTATCCTGGAATACAGCAATAAACACATCGAAGGTACAGGTAAAAGGTGTTGCTTGTTATTTATCTGTGTGGATGTGCGTTAGGTGTAAAGACATGAAGCGTAACCTTGGCTTCAAAGGAATCCATTGATTCAAACTGTGACTATTGCTGACCGAGCGCAATAACCATGAAACTCTGTGCCTCTAAAAATGCCGAGTTGCTGTTCTGAGGCTGGACAATTAAGCCTGTTTTCCCTAGTCTCAAATCAAACCTCTTCTGCATAGTAAAAGCTGAGGTGTAGTATGTCATCTTAGGAACATTCTAGGCATTCCCATAGCTGGAGGAGGGGACACGTGAGTTTCAGCAACATTTGTGTGGCCTCTGGTGAAGTTACAAACGCTTCTCCATGAAGATCCCTGGGTCCACCCATATTCCCTTTCCCTCGGCTCGTGGCTGAGGGAAAATGAGACAGGCATGTTAGGTCTAACGTGCTGGATAGACCAGGAGTTATGTATTGAGGTTCAAAAGATGCGGGCTCTGACTTCACTTTTTCCGTTTGTCCTGGACAAATCACTGCTTTGTCTCATAGATTCTTCATCTGCTAAGTGCTACTTTTATCCTTGGGAGGTTGGTTTGATATCGATGGAGCAATGAAATTGCTATATAAACATGGAGTATTTAATACCGGGCAATTTTTCTGTTACAGCCCATGTGGCCAGCTAATAAAGGTATATTCTAGCATGCCCTTACCTAAGGGGAACAACTGGTTTTTGCCTGTTGAGGGTCACTCTAGTTCCCAGTACTGGGTGGCACAAGGAGCGTGTACCGTTATGTCTATGGCTTGATGTTTGACCGGCGCAGTTGTGGCTATAGTATTCTCTCCACTAACTGGGGAATAAAGTAGAATGGATAGCTAGAATTAAGTTTGTTCTATTTGCTAATCAGGCTGTAATTAAGATTTATTCATTTTTGGACAGTCTTAGAGTGCTAGGTTCTGAGAAACAGAGCGCTGGGATGGAAATAGAGAATTCCCATTATAGTTTCAACATGCTAGATATATCTGGGAAATGTTTGTTTAAGTGTAGATCATCAACCTACCTGTATATTTTGGTGGTCAGTTTTTTGGGTATAGGTCAAGCAGATTTGAGTCAGAAAGTTAATTTAAAGTTCCTAAGAATATTGTCAGAAATTACGCTTATGGTCTTAAAGCTCTATGATGTGCTAAAATTTCCCTGGAAAATCTCAAAATAGTCGTCTTCACAAAACACTTGAGAACTTGGCTGCTCTGACTGTGAAATTGCCTGGTTTTTGTCTTGTAGATCATGACAGGCGCTTCTCGTGATAAAGAGGAAAATTAATTCTATTTTATAAATACGTTCAGTGTTCCTTTATGTTTACAGTGGATGATTTATTCTGGAACAGGATAAAACAGATCTGGTAGGGAAACTGAGTAGTAAAGATAAAATAATTTAGATAAGAAACAGGCTTCTAGCCCTCAAAAGGGCTATGTTGTGTCACGAGGGTTGAATGTGTGTCTGCCATAGCCGTGGAGGGGAGGTGAGGGGGATGAAAGGGAGTGTCGACGTTTTAAAGCTCCGTGGGTTCTGGAACAGGGGAGGAAGCAGTGTGCTGAAGGGCAAAGGCTGTGTGTGATCATCCAGCAGGATGACTCACAGATACTCAGAGCCTTCTAGAGGCAGAAAGGTCTGCCCATTCCCAGTACTCCGTCATCCACCGCCCCGTGGACAGTAGGTGGTAACTGAACTGAGCTATCACACCCTAGTCTCAATACCAGCTTTTGCAAGTCAGAACCAGAAGCGTGTTATCTTGTTTGCTTTCTGTTCTCTGTACAGTTGAGGTGAAAGGAAACTCATAGAAGTGTTGGCTGGAAGGAACCTCTGGAGGTCATCTAGCCCAGTCTCCTGTCAAAATGGGACTATGGCACTCCTGGATCTGGTCAGTCATGGCTTTGTTTAGCTAAGTCTTGAAAGCTTCTGAGGACAGAGACTCCACCACCAGTCTGGGGAGGTTGCTCTAGTGTTGCACTGTTTTCCTAGTGTGAACTTTGTGAAGAAATCAAATCTTCAGGCACTTAACAAAAGAGATGATGGTGCAAGACATTAAAAATAGTTATGATACGTTCTACGAAGGCTATTTATTTAGTCTTTTAAGGGGTCATATTGGGGTTGGCAGGAGGGAAGGAATGAAGTAGGTAGCCTGGAAATATTTTACTTTGAACATGGATTTTTTT
>JAAGAY010131339.1:0-42110 GCA_011801015.1 Ardeotis arabs | reverse complement strand
TGGGACAGGTCACCCAGACTCCATCCCAGGGGCCACCACGCTCAGGGTGTAAAGTGGGGACGGTGCTGAGGGGCAGGGTTTGCTGCTCTGGATCCACCGTGAGCTCTTGTACTGGAAATTACCTGTGTAAGTATTTTCTGTTATTGGGGGTGTGTTTGTTTGTTTTCTTTTCTTCTGTTGTTCTCTTAAACACTTTTTTTTTAATCTCAACCCACGAGTTTTGCCTTCTTTGCTTTACTAATTCTCCTCCCCATCCCACTGGAGGGTGGGGAAAGTGAGCAAGAGACTGCGTAGCTTGGTCCTGAGCGCGGCTGAGCTCCCACCTGATACTAGAAAATACCTCCTGCACTAGAAAAGCCGCCTGGGGGAATGTGTAAGCTTGAGAGAGTGCCTTTCACAAGGAAAAATCAAGTCTATTTTCAATGTTTAGGGAAGTTATTGAGGTTTGGTAACTGTGTTTTGCCAAGGAAAAAGGAAGATTTTTATCTTCAAGATAAGGCAAGCTGAATAATTTTTTGCCTGCCTCTATTTCCTCTCTGTGAGAGAGGACAATCCAATTGGTTTTCAGTGACAGAGTGCCAGTGCTAAGAGGAAAGGAAATTATTTTAGTTCCTGAAGGGACTTGGAGGAGGTGAAACTTGAATTCAATTTTGTTGACTGAATTCAGTAAGGGAAATACAATTGTTTTCTCAAATGAGATTGAGTTTTAGAGATGAAAAGGACCATGCACTTGCTTCCTCCCGCTCTCTGCTTTTCTTCGTGACGTTTCTGAAAAGCTGGTCCTCTTGAATATTGCAAGATAGTCCAGGAACTACTTCAGGGAGTTCAGCGTATCATGGAGAGGTGTGTGTGTGTTTACAGTATGTTTGAGATGGATACATACATGAAAATGCAGAGTGGTTTTAACAGGTGCTTTACTCTGCTTTGGCAGAGGTGTAAGTTCTGTATCATCTTTGGAGTGGTGGTTTTATGCTATAGTATGCTGGGGAAAAAGTCTTGAAGTTGGAAACAAACTTTTGGTGGCAGACAGTGAAGGTAGCAAAACCTAACTTTTCACAATAAATGGGTAATAATAAATCATGAGCTTTTTTTTTACTAATTGTTGTTTGCAAGCTAGTTGGGTAGCTGTCAATTCTTAGCAAAATTTAGAGACAAAAGTAGTTGTTAGCATAGTTTGAGACCAAATTGACCTTTTTATCCTTTTACCAAAGTAACTATCATTTGCATTTTTCATGTTTGTGCTTTGCAAAGTGTGTATGATACTTTTTATGCCTTCTTATGCCTGCCTGTGAGCACTTACAGATTTGAACCGTAGAGTAACTTGTGTTGGAAGAAACCTTTGGCAGTCGTCTTACTAAAGAGCGGTCTCACTCAACGCAGGAGCAACGTGGATCAGCATGCTCAGGACCTTGAGGAGTTAAATTGTGAATAACTCCGGGAATGGTGATTCCACAGCTCCTTGGAACCCCTGTTTCCAGTGTGAGGTATGGGGTAAGGACACTGTGTGGTCCAGAGCAGATTCAGGAACAGTGTTACGACAAGTCAGATGTGTCACTGAATTTCCACATTGTTGTAAATGTAAAAATAGTTTGTTCTGGGTGAATCACGTTTTCCAGAAGTGGGCACTGCAGTTATATTAAATGCAATACAATGAAGTAATCTAAGAGGTATGTCCTAGAGAGTTAAAACATTTTAAAATGAGATACTAGGGCTTTTAAAAACAAAACTGTATTAAAATTGTGGGAAGAATGCCTGAAAACATGCTTTTTCACTAAAAAAAAATAATTAAAGAATTCTCAGTTTTGTCCCTTATCTATCATCCCACGATACGCTTCTGAACTGTAAATACCAGAGGAGTCTTGGATTCCAGACATCTCTCAGGATTTTCTGATTGCTGCTTCTGCTTTTATCTTGGTTCAGGCACAGAATTCCAGGCAGAATTTGGTGAATCTCTAGAGTTTGTTCTGCTTCTTGCTGCATTTCTTATTATTCTGATCTCAGGTTTGTATTCAGTAACAACTGACTGATGGAGAGCTGCCTTTTATTAGACATTTCTAAACCAGGCTGTTGTATTTAATTCCTGTGGGTTTTTTGTTGACCAGACTGTGGGCTGAAGTTTGTTTATATGGACTGGAGTAAAAGAGAAATCTGGAGAGTGCAGCACACAACAGCAGAAGAAGAGTTGCAGTGTGATTGTACGTGCTGCTCCTTCCTCAAGCCAGCAGTGCTGCTCAGGGGGAAAAAAAAAAAGGTTATTGCGGGCTGGGCTCACCTTGCCTTTTTCTTCTGAAGACGCAGGCTGGCAAATCATCGGCATCCTCTGGCTTCTTTCTTTGCGCAATTCCCGCTCCGTAACACCTCTAGGACTCCTACCCTGGAGGAGGTGTTTGCTTTTCTGGTTCCAAGCTGATTGCCAGCAAATTGCTCTGTGATTGCACAGCTCTTTCCTTCAGTAATTACGTTTGCAGTTTCCAATGTGCTTTCTTGGCTCTTGTATACCGCGTTTCTCCACAGCACTCGGAACCTAGCTTCCCAGGGTTAGAAAGCGATGCATGCAAGCTGAAACTGAGAAGGCCTGATTCTCAGTCTGCTGTTGGACACAGAACAGGGTGGAGAAACTTCTACCCGTGCTTTTTTTTTTCCCATATTCTGGAGCTGGGTGGAACTGCCCTGCCCTAAATCGTGTGCTATTTCACAGAATACTTGCAGACAGAAACAAATACATGTAAAATACAGTGATCACCTGCTGTTACGGAATTGCTTAGAGAAGGATGTTGCTTTGCCATGGAAACCTTTACTCAGGGTAATTCCTTTTCCGTTTGGATGATGTTCTTTTCAACCTGGAGTTGGATCTTACAGGGTGGAATGGAGATAAAAGAGCTGTCTTTATGTTCTTGTTTGCTTTGAAGTGAGAGCTGCCAGAACTGCTAAGGAGCAGTTTGGAAGAAAAGGCAAATCTTCCAGGGCTTAAACATAGAAAATCAGTTATTGCAGCTGACCTTATGGAGCAACAGCAGCCCGTGTCCCTGAGTTATTAAATCAAAGAGAGCCACAAAGATATTTTCTTCATTTAAAATATCCTATCTAATATATATTTTCCCTTTGCTACCAATTCAGTGTGCTTCTCTTGGTGTGCTCTATAAAGAGTTCCAGGACAGAGTTTCTTACACATCTGTATGTTTTGTTGTTCTTCTAGACTGAAACTGTGTCAAGTGAAACCAAGAGGGAGGAACTATATGGTCGTTAACATCAGTTCCTGTTCTATTCAGAAGAGACTTTACTGATAACACTTCTTACGGAGAGGACCAGGGGTTATTAATTTAAGTGCAGTTAGCGATGCAGTTAAACTAACCTGCATTTAAGTTACCTTTATTAAGTGGGCTTTAGCATAAGCTAGCAGCTGGCGGACGAGCTCTCCAAGGCCTCCGCAGACAAACCGTCGCTAAGGCATTGCTGCCGTAGCCGTGCTGCCGGGCTTATCCATGGCAGGTAGACAAAACCAGCAGAGCTGCTTACGCAGAATACTCTTGAGTTTCCTTTCTGGTTCACTAGACCACTGTCTCTCTTGGGTTTTCCTTAAGCCAAAGTCACAGATGAGCTCATTGTGGGATTGATAGGTGCAGGGCTTGTCTAGGACACACCTTGCAGATAAGTTGTGAAAACTAAAGTCCTGGCCAGTAGTCTCCTGTCACTTTCTCTAACAACAGCCAGCGTGCTATATCAGCTTGATTATTTACACTCAACCTCCCTACAGATTACCCTGTAACTGTCCTACATTTTTGGACTGGATTTGGTATTACTTTTTTTTCCCTCCTGCAATACAAGGTAATTTTTACTCTGCTGAATTGTTGCGATACAACCTATTGACTGTGTATGGAAGCACTTACACTGAGGTCTCAGGCTGTGAAGATAGGACAAGTGTTACCCACGTGAGAGACGGCTTTTATTTTTTTTTCTGTTTGAGGTAGAGATCCTGTCCTCCTTGCTTACCCCCCAACACACACGTGCACGTGTGTGCACACTCATAGTTGTCTGTCGTCAGTTCACTGCTCCAACCTAAGCTCTGGCAGAAGCAGCAGCTTAGGAAGACGAGTTAGAAGTCAGCAAATCTGACTTTAGAAGGACAAAAATACCTGCCTTTAAAATTTACATCTGGCTCTAAATTTCACAAAGATTGTGACAACACAGTTTTAAGAGTGATTTTGGTTTTGCTTCTGTTAATAGCATCATAAGATAAAGAAGGCTCTTGGGAGATGTCATTATTTGCAAACTGAACTTCAAAGCGTGCCTTGGCAATCCCTGTATTGTTAAGAGAAATCTAGGGGCCATCGTGTAACTGTAACTGGAGCCTTTGGAAAATGCTGCTGGCATATCTTGCTTGAGGCTTCCTTTTGATGTGTAATAATAACTAAGAGCATCAAATAGTTTAAGGGTAATCTTAGCTATCTGTGGCAGTAATTTCTGTTGAAAGTATTATAAATTAGTATAATCTTATGGCCAGTAGATTTTATTTTGTTTCCTTAAACTCCAAAGGACTAAGATTTAAATCTAAATATCTTGGCTGCTGTCCTGGTTTCGGCTAGGATGGAGTTAATTTTCCTCTCGGTAGCTGATGTGTTTTGGATTTCAGATGTGAAGAGTGTTGCTGAACACCCTGATGTTGTGAGTTGTTGCTAAAGAGACCAAGGTCACTGTCTGGCTGCCCAGGTTTCCCTAATGTGCAGGTACAGGAAGCTGGGAGGGATACAGCCAGAATAGTTGACCCAAACTGTCCAAACAGAGTATTCCATGCCATAAACGTCACGCTCGGTACTTAAGTGGGGGGCTGAGCCAGTGAGCTCTCTGGTTTTTTTCCTCTCTCACTGTTTGGAATCATTCCGGGATCATTTACAGTTTCTTTTTCATTCTGTGATGGCTGCTCAGGACAGGCGGTATTGGTCATCGGGTCATCGGGTGGTGAGAATTTGTGCATCGTTTGTTCTTTTTTTGTTTAGGTTTTTTAAATTATTATTCTTATTTTTTCCTATTAGTATTATTATCATTATTATATGTATATATAAATATCTTTTCTTTTGCTATCCTAGTAAACTGCCTTTATTTCAACCTATGAGTTTTCTTTTCCACACCATTCTCTGCCCCGTCCCCTGGGGAAGAGGAGGGTGATTGAGCAGCTGTGTGGTACTCGATTGCTGACTGTAGCTAAACTGCGACAGCTGCTCAAGTCAGATGTCAACATAGCTCAAATCGAACTTTTAAACTGAAGATGAGACACTGATGTTAGACCCTGAAGGCCCAGCAATGCTCGCTCAAAGGTACAGGTATATAGGTTCATCTCTAAGACTGTATCTTTCCCACAAGTATTAGAACTGTGAACGTTACAGGATTTTGACGTCTTTTTGACTTGAGTCATCACAGGTGAGTCAGTGAAGACCTTACAAGGAAACACTGATAGAATTTCATCATTACTGCTCTTCATTTATACAGTAATAGAGGCATGAATCCTACTTCCTTGATAATGAGAGGAACGGAATAGGAAACCAAGTTCCTATCTAACCAGCGCCATCGTTGAAAGCTCTTCCTATTTTTTTCCCCTGAACTCGAACTTGTGCATTGTCTCTACACTGAAAAACACATATGGCATGTGGGAATAATCCTAACATGTTTTTATGCCCAATCCTATGACATACTATAGGTCTTGATTTTTATGCCAAAAACCAGATTCCTGACGCTTCCCAGAATTCAACCTGCAGAAGAATAAGGTAGAGCTACAGTGACTTCTAGCTGATGCCAGTCTTTAAGAGTAATTCTGTATCGTTCATATCTAAATACCTTTGGAGTCCTGAATTATACTCCTTTAAAGAAAAAATTTTCTGATTTAGGAAAGGAGAAAGAGAATTGTAAATTGAGTGTAGTGTCAAATTACACACCTCTCATTGTCTGAACCAAAAGATTGTCGGTTCTTATATACTAAAGCCGGTTGGTGAATCTTTGCACACTGCAGCGTTATGCGCCAAAGCCGATTGTCTTCTAATCCTGTCAGTACCTTTACTGGAGAGGGAATAGTTCTGTAGGCTATTTGACTATTGTTAATGATTTGTGGTCTTTCTCATACCCAGTAACATCAAGGTTGCACAGATGTAACGGAGGGTGAAACTAAACCTGATGCAATAGCCACGAGTTGGAGGAACCTCAGGTGGATGAGTGTATTTTGATAATTGGTCACCAGTTTGACTGTCGTGTCTCTCTAATGGTATGAAAACCAGAGACAGATATTTTCTCAACTGGAGTAGGGAACTGCTTCATCTACAGTTCTGTATCTTGCAAAACAAGTTTTTATTAGAATTAGTAGATGTTGCGGGGAGAAAATACTGTGGGAATACAGCACATATCTGGTATCGTAATGAGCTTCAAAGTAACGAATTGCTGTTAAGGTCTGCATTTGTGGCTTGAACGGTGGATCAATTTCAAAGCAGAAAATGTACTGAAATTGCTTCACTTGCAAGAATTAAAACCTCAGCTTCTTTTAATTTATCTGAAAAGCGGAGAGAATATTATTCTAAGACTGAATGCAGCTTTCTTTTCTTGAAAATGAGTGTTAGTGTGCCTGGTCTTTTACTGCTGGGATTTTTATTTTTTTCTTGTTAGCAATTTATTTTCCATAAACAAAGCTTTAAAGATACGTGATCCAGACGATTCAGCTAAAATCAGACTGGCTTTTTGTAAATACGCTTCCAGTTCTTATATATGACAAGTGAATAGGCAGGAGACCCTTGGCCTTGTAACACAGAAAATATCCATCAATTTGCAAACATATTTAATATTTTAATATTTTAAAAATATGACTTGACTCAATCTGATGATTTCCAAAAGTGTTCAAATTCAAATTTGGCTGGACTTAACAATTCTACTTTTACACTGGATTTTATTCCAAAAGCTCGCAGATATTTTCAGTGAAAAAGTGAAATCTGCCTTAAAGTTAAAGCCAAGATGCCTTCCTAACAAAGCTGGCAAATTTTGTGAGGAAGATTATTTTCTTTTACAGAGTCTCTAAATATGATCCCTTGTGTAAAAAGATGCCATAGCTGCAACAGGCCTTATTTTAAAAAGAAGCACTCTGGATTATGTCAGGTCAAACACTTACTGTGTGGTTTCAGAAGCGTGATAAGTGCGGGGCCTAAACCCTGAACTACTTAAATTGTCATTTTCTTTTTTCCCTTGTTTCAGTTTTTGTTTGTTTTTTTCTCTGCTTTTAGTTCAAACACATCCAACATATTTTATGTTCTGATGGAAGAAAAGACAATGTGCATGTTTTTGAGCACCACTAAAGCATGTGCTGGAAAGTTGCAAGAGAAAACTTTTGCCAGTTTGAGTAACTTTCATTATTTAGTAGAATCAGAGACTGGTTTGGGTGGAAAGGGACCTTCAAAGCCCACCCAGCCCAACCCCCTGCAAGGAGCAGGGACATCTTCAACCAGATCAGGTTGCTCACAGCCCCGGCCAACCTGGCCTGGAATGGTGCACCCACCACCTCTCTGGGTGACCACCACTCTCAGCATAAAATTGTTTTCCTTATATCTACTCTGAATCTGCTTTGTTTTAGTTTAAAACCATTACCCCTTGTCCTATAGCTACAGGCCCTGCTAAAAGGTTTGTCTCCATCTCTCTCCTAGGCCCCATTTGAGTACTGAAAGGGTACTTCTTTAAGTAAGGTCTGATTTTGGGATGTGAGATTGTCATGGTTTGGGTTTGTTATTTGGGGGTTTTTGCACATCTCGTGGCATACATCAGATGTGCTCTTTTCAAAACAGGAGTTACAGCATGGGGCTAGCCACACTTTCAAAAAACATGGGTTGAGATTTAGCAGTGTTGTAATGCTTGGTTTGCAACTCAGTGCTCCTTTTCCAATCGGAATTTAGCAGTACCTTAATAACCCATCTCAAATATGAAGAAGCTACTTGAAAAGAAATAATGCCTACATCTGTTTGGCTGGAGTTCTTTGGGATGGATCCAGCATATTTACACTCCCACTAAAATTCATTTTTTCCCTAATTATTAACTTGGATCTGAAGAAGCAATAGCACAAAGCCTGGCAACCAGGACAAAATATCTGTCTTTTATTTTTCCGTTATGCTGTTTGTGACAGAGGAGTAAATGTGTTTGTGTCATCACACGCTTATGGCTTAGAAATGCTCAAAGGGGAGACGAAGAAACCGCACTGGTGCTCCCGTAGGCGTGATGTTCGAAATGTTGCAGCACCAGTTCTTCTTAAGGATGATGATACTTACTCGTGCTTGGAGTTATAGCAGATGTATGAAAGAATACCGAAACAAAAGCTGATAAAAACTCCAAATCCCTTTTCAACAGGATTAAACTACCTCACAGAAAAGCTTGAGTTTCAACTATTCTCATGATTAAGGTTATTTTGGAATTTTTGAAGGGAGATTTTTCCCTTTGTTTTTGAAGCAGTCTTAGAGGGACTATAAATCATCCTAAGACTTGGGTTTGGCAAGCAGTTTTCATAGTTCTTTTAGAAGTATTGTCTTTGGTAATATTCTCTTAATGTCAACAACAAGCTCCTCGTAGCTGCTCCTCATGAGCTTTTCAGGGATGAAAGTTGATGAATACTGAGGTACCAAATGTGGTCCATATTCTGAACTGTGTGAGTTCAGTTCTGTTTAGTATGGCTGACGGTGATCCTAAAAACCTGTTCGACATCCTTACTGGTTCTTACAGAGTTTCCTGAAATGTGTGATGTCACTGCTAGGAAGAAGATGTCTCAGATCCTTATGCTACAGGGACATATAAATGTGATTAAGGTGATTTAAGACTCTTTCCAGTAAAATAATGGTTAACTTTAGAATAAGCAGCAATAAATAGCATCCATCTTGACTATATCTGGAAACTGTTCCCATCATTAGTCAGACTGCTCATCAGACTGATTTTGTTTTTCTGTTTTATGAAGAAAAGAGCAGCAATTAGGCCACCCAGGAGAATCTCTGAGAAACAACTTGAGTTGTACTCAAGTGAGGAAAAAAAAGTACACTGGCAAATGCATTATACTCTTGAAAAATGTAAAAAACAGTTCCAGAAATTGTTGAAGTATTTTAATACTGTTTTATGCAAGGCTGCGGTGTTTGTAGTACTCATCACATGGCACTGGAGACAAGTTTATTATGTATAGTAAGCTGCAACAAAGTAGGAAAAGATCCAAGGGGGGAAAAAAGCTACTAAATAAACTATTCTGTCCATTGCTCACAGGTATGCACCTGAACATTATTGCATTAATGTCCATCATGGGCTGCATGCAGCGAAACCTTACGTTCTTTCTTCAGCTCTTCTGTCTCCGTGTGAAGCCTTATCCAACGAGCTTCTGCCAGCAGTACCGGCTTTGCATGGTTTGTGTACAACGTTTTGTGTTGTGAGGGGGATTTGGAATAGAAGGGGTAATAGGATGTTAGCACCCCTGTAAAAGGGAACAAGGAAGAGCACTTTTTACATGCATAAACAAAGTGTCTTACCTGCTTTAAGAAGCATGATGTGGACTTTTCTCAAGAGCAGTCCATAAAGCAGAGGCAGGAGCCTTTGTGCTGTCCAGGTTGAGATGATGAAAGATTTACACTAACAAATTACTTGTTTGTAAGATTTACCTAATAAAGATATAAATTATATCTGTGGAAGGGGATAGATTCCTATGTAACTCATGGAACTCGTCAGGAAGAACTTAAAGAAAGACATAATCCTGGTCAGGGCTGCCTAGAAACAGTTTTGCTGCTGCTCCCACATGCAGTGGGAGCTACGTTCAGTGAAACACAAAAACGCTGTCCCTGAGATACCTCAGAACTTCTCCAGGGATGGTGACCAAGGCTTACTTGCTCTTGTTTGTGTGTTGAAGACTTTGTATTCAAAATACATAAAATGGGTTATGCTCAGCTACTTTTGGATGCACAAATAATTACAAATCAGCCGAACAACTGGGAGTAGATTTTCAAAGTATTTAATGAAACTGTAGTGAAACTGTAGCATCTCTGTGTTGTTGTTTCCCCTGTTTGACAGAGTAATCCAGGCCATGTCCTCCCAACAAACCGTTTAGCCACGGCCTCTTTGCTTCTTACGCTTGTTCTTCAAGAACACGTGCATATCCTAACTCCCAATCTGCTCTTAGATGCTAATCTAAAATTTTGACCAAAAAATTTAAGGTTTTTACATGATCTTTTGCTCTGTGTAAACAGGAAGAAATAATTTCAGAGAAATAAAATATCAAGCCAGTGATAAATATGAAAGATAGAAAAATAGAATAAGTTTCACTCTTACTTTTTTTTTTTTTTACTTTTTTCCTTCCTTGCTCTCTCTGACCGAAGTCTATACTCAGTGTAAGCATCCGTTAAGGAAGGGGACTGACCATAACAAAAAAAAAAAAAGAACAGAAAATGATTGTTTATGAGTTACGGCAAAGAAGAAGCTTTCTGCTTTTCTTTTTAATGGACCTAATTTCTTTATTTCTCCATTTCCCTTGCCATAACAACAGTGAAGAAATTAGAGGAGGAAGAATGATAAGAATGCAGAGGGAACTGAAAGAAAGAAAATGTGATTTGGAATCAGAGCAAATGAAAACTACAGGAAGCATCAAGGAACAGAAATATAATAATGTATTTGTGTTGGCTAATGTTTGATGGTTCATTAAACTTTCCAGGTTTACAAATAATAACTGTAGTTAACCAGGAAGTGGCAAATGTGCCCTATTGAAAGAGTACAGAAAAAAAGGGATGAAAGAACAAAACAAAATTACAATTTTCTGATAACCTGAGACAACAGATATAAATTCATATCTCATTGCAGTTAGAAGATAAACGTTAAACAGCATCTCTCTCATCTCCTACTGACTGCATGCCTCCTGCTTCCACCTCTCTGGAATGATGAAAGGCTTCGATTCTGGCCAGTACAGTGTCTGGCTGGACCTGGCACTGTTGTCGTCTCCGGGGCATTTAGACTCCTTGTTGCTCACATTTTATGGCTCTTTTTAGCTGCAGTGGACTCTAAATTAGCAAGAGAAAACTACATTGGCTTACATTGCTTTAGCTAGTGGAATTTATACAACGGAAGATACAGTTGTAAATAGCAGTCTGGTCATTTTAGTCTCTAACTAACAGCTCTACTGAGGAGACAAATCCTTAAGGAAGAGTGGCTACTTTATTTCAAGTTAAGAAGAAACAACCCAGGGCTGTTTGGTTTTTAAAGGAAGCAAACAAAGCATTTGGTAGTAAAAGGAAATGATGTCAGCAAAATAAACAAGAGCAGACTGTACTCCGCGCAGAAATGTTGTCTGCCACTGCCGACTTGAGTCAAACGAGGGAAACCTATAAAACCCGCAAGGCTGGTACGCGTCTGGCGCTGTGACCGCTAAGCACGCTTGGTCTGGCTGAAGGGCTGGCACTAGAAACAGGTGTGTGAAGACATCTTTCATTTGCTTGTTCAAGGTGTGTTACATGCAGGTTGGTGGTATGCCGAAGGCCAGCCCGTGTGCGCGGAGGGGTAGCTGCACTGATTTTGTTCCTGCGAAAAGCTGGTAATGAAAAGCTGAGCATGTGAAGTGTCACAGGCTAAAGCAGCAGGTAGATATGGGAAAGCTAATGAAGAGACAGCAAGGCATTTCATTGCAAAAATGAGATGTTCACCTGTTTTAGCCCTTTTTCTCTAAGTTTATACGTACATTCTACACTGGAGAAAAGCGTTTGAAGTAATAACTTTAAAGGTTTCCCTGCTAATATTCATACAAAGGGAAAATAGACAAAAACATGCATAGGGATTCTCTTAATTTAAAATCTGGCTGAATACTTTTAAAACTTTTTACACACAGGCAGTGTTTTCTTATTCATGTTTCAATTAAAACAAACCAAGACGTAGAAATTCCTTCTACACATTCACTTTTTCTCATCTGTTCCTGCTCATCTGTCACCTAGCACAGCTTCGCTGAAAGTTTCACCTCTCGCTGCCCCTTCAAAGAGCCGCTAGCCCTGTGGAGAGACCGGTCTGCTGGCATGCTGACAGGGTGGCCAGTTAGTGAGGGAAAACGTACGAAACCCTGCGGAATAAGGAGGAAGCTGAACTGAAGCCCCTGCCTTTGGATCAGTGTGTGTCAGCAAAGGCTCGAGCACAGCCAAGGTTATTAATAGTGACTCAACTGCTCTGCGTTCGGGGGAGCGCGAACCTCTGAGTGTGTGCTGGTTCCACTCCGTGTACAGGATCAGATACCGCTGACAGTCTGGAGGGTCATTCACTTAATTATGTCCTCACTGGGCTCGGCAGGCAGGTGATGAACTGCCCAGAAAACGAGGTCTGATGTGTCCGCAAACAGCTTTTGGCAGTTGGGGAAGTACAGTAGCAAAAGGAGAGGCACATACCAAGTTTAAGGCAAGCAAAAGTCAAAACGGATTGTAATGAACCAAACGTTTGAACCCAGAACTGAATTGCACCGAGCTTCAGAGCATACAGTCTAGTTGGGGACAGTGGTGGTAACTTTGATGTTTGCAGTTTCCTAATAACTTGCAATGGTAAAGAGTATTGACTTTTTTTTTTTTTAAATAATGATGGTGAGATCACAACCCCAGAGTTCAGGAGAGCAGACTTTGGCCTCTTCAAGGGTCTGCTTAGAAGAGACCAGTCTCTGAGCAGTAGATATTGTCTGCCTTGACTTCAGTAAGACTTTTGACACTGTCTCCCATAAGATCCTCACAGAGAAGCTGATGAAATATGGGCTGGATGAGCAGACAGGGAGGTGGCCTGAAAACTGGCTGAGTGGCCAGGCCTCCAGTGTGGTGATCGGTGGAAAGTCTGGTGGAAGGTGGTAACTAGCAGTGCGCCCCAGGGGTCAATACTGGATCACATCCTGTTCAGCATCTTCATTAATGATCTGGATGATGGGGCAGAATCCTGATACGCTGTGGAAACATGATTAAAATATAGCTACAGATTAGCAGAAGGAGAACCTGTTTCCTAGCAAAGAAATATCAACTGCTGCATGGAGATAGTGTTGGGAAGAAAGCGTGATTTTTAGAGGGATCTGTTATGGGCCCCAGGCTCACCAATCACAGAATCACAGACTGGTTTGGGTGCGAAGGGACCTTCAAAGCCCACCCAGTCCAACCCCCCTGCCAGGAGCAGGGACATCTCCAACCAGATCAGGTTGCTCAGAGCCTCATCCAACCTGGCCTGGAATGTTTCCAGGGATGGAGCATCCACCACCTCTCTGGGCAACCTGGGACAGTGTTCTACCGCCCTCAGTGTAAAAAAAATTTTCCTAATATCCAATCTAAATCTCCCTCCCTCTATTTTAAAACCATTACCCCTCGTCCTGTCACACCAGGCCCTGCTGAACAGCCTCTCCACGTCTTTCTTGTAGGCCCCTTGAGGTACTGGAAGACCACTATAAGAGGAGGTGAATGTGGGCTCAGGAACGGTGTGCAGTGACTTCGGCCCTTGAGGTGCAGAAGGAAAGGAGCGGTCAAGCTTGTCTGAGGCAGAATGTGAAGAGAAAAACTGAGACTGGAGCAGAATAGGCCCTTAAATAAATCATTGGGCAGGATGTGGTGAGGAACTTTTCTTTGGGAACTCAGTTGTTGGGTAAGAAACACCATTTCTGGGTGCCTTAGAGCAGTCCCTGTTGGTGCTGGCCGTGGAGAATGGTGGAATAGCTGGAAGAACTGAGCACGCATAACCATCAGAGCTGGTTAAGGTGATGTTTTTGCTCTGATCTTCACCATCCCTTTTCTTTCAGGGAATGTTTTGAGATCTGAAAAACGTAATTTTAAAACGCGTAGTGACAAATTGACTCCAATGCAGGTTTGAATTCCAGCTTTACAGCTTTTTGTATAAGGAGGGTAATATTCATCATAGAAACCCAAATAATCTGTTGGCCTGTTTCTGAGTGGTGAGTTATCTGACAGTGTATCGTCACAATGAGGATTTTACTAAGCTACTCTTCAGCAGATGCTTACAATTTAAGATTGTGTTAGGCATCTCTGCTTATTAATGTGTGCTCCTCCTCCCACACTGCCTATTAATTTGCTCAAATATTTGCGGAGGGGGAGGCATTAAAGTGGCAAAATACATTTTCTTTTAAAGTTCCAGCCAATGTTGCAGTTCCTGATTCCACGCAGGTTTCTGTTCTGTGTACTGCGACGCCAGTTTACTTGGCACAGGTCAGTTTTCTTGCTCTTGAGAGGCGTAGCACGCTCGCAGGCGTGCAGAGCGGGCGTCAGAGTTTCTGAATGCCTGAGAGCCTGCCTGGATGGATGTCCACAAAGTAGGAGAGCAGGTAGGTTTGTGGTGGTATTTCTCACTGACGGTGGTAGAATTGGAAGATACACCGTGTCTGTTTTTATACTATAATATTTTTCGCTGATACTGTTGTGCAAAATATATTTTGCTGTATAAAATCAACCTTTCCACTCTGCATTATGAAGAATTTCTATAGGAATCCTATGTTTCGGGCAGAATATAGAAGATGATGATGACAACACCAGATGATGGTTTTGCTCTGATTTTCACCAGCACAGATAAGTACAGCTTTACAACTGGAGTGTGGTTTTATATCTACAGAGTTACTTAGAATGAGATGTATAAAAGCAACTGTACTGCTGGAGTCTGGCTATCTCAGTTGCCTTGGAGGCTGACTTTTTGTAATATTAAAAGTATTCTAACGAAAATGTTACCAAAATTTAACATAAATTGCAACATAACCTAAAGGACTGATTTAATTAGTGGTTTTCCAAATATTTTCGGTTCATTTAAGTGGAATGTGAAAGAATTACAAAAGGAATAAAGTTGGAGTTTTCTCCAGCGGATGAAAGCAAGGAATGATTTCTTTGTTCGGATGGGTGTTGATCTCCTTACTGATGGCATTAGCAGGAAGTGCTCGTCGTCTGTCCAACGCTGTTGATTTTGGTCGGGAAGTGAAGTCAGTGCATTTGGCTTTGTGCCACATTGCCTTATTTCCGGGATGATTTCTTCAGCCTGGATGGGAAATGGAACTCGGTTGTAATGCGGAATGAAAATAATGTGTTGGCTTTTGTGTACCGGGGTGGGAGGGGAGCGGAGGTGAGGGGGCATTGTCTAGCAAACAGTAGCTTTAGAAGAAAAGGCGAGAGTACAACTGTTTTCCAGTAACACAGTTTTAGAGAAATGGTACAGTTGCCAGTAAACATATTTGTGGCTGTTACCAGGAGGGGCACAGGAGAACTCTCTGAATGAGAGCTGCAGTCTAATTAGCCTAGAATACCTTACAAGAGAAGCCAGGAGCTATGCTTAAGTCACTGAACCTCTGGTTTTGGCTTTGACTCATGAAAGTAATGAAGGAGAAGAGCGCCTCAGCCTCAAGTAAATAAATATCAACAAGCTGGAAGTACATGGAAAAAATTGCCAATACCTAACATTGTAGAATATGAGGTATTGTTCTGTATGTCTTGTTCAGACTTCAAACTTTCAGAGGGGCTAGCGGTGTGGGAGAAGCATCCCCCTCCTGAAAGCCAGCCGTCTCAGAGCTCTTTTGGCACCACCAGCACCATCCCATCCATCACAGTCTGGGGCTGGACAGAACACAAATGTGAGCCAACTCTTCAGCTACTGTTTTTTCTCAAGCTGGGACAGAACCTCTTGAAGATGACACTTTGCTTACCCATTGAATAAATGCTTTCACCACAAGCCTGAACTCTTATATTAGAGCTTGTTGAGTATGGGAACATTTTACTTCTGTCAGAGTCCGCAAAGAAATGCCAGGAGTGACACCCTTCTTCCATGACCGCTGATCCACTGGCATTTGCAGCATAAGGCTCACTTCTGTATGGTGACGTGCTGCAAACAAGGGTTTGTTTAGCGTGGGGACTTCTCATGCCTGGCTGAACTGTCAGACTGTTCTGCAGGCTTCAGTGGTTTGGGGACTGGGCTTTTCTTCAATCCTTCCAATAGGGAAAATGGTGTTCCTTGCAGATGCTGTCCACTCAGACAGTCTGTCTGTCTGTTATCCAGGGGTGATGCACGGCACTCTCCCCTCTAGTTATTGTTTTTCATGTAGTGATTTATTATTTCTAATCTCAGCAAATACATATTGGTACCATGGAATGTATGTGAAAGAGGCAAATAGAGAGCTCATAGTTAAGGCAAAGAAAGTAGAACACTTATGGTAAATTCCAACTTGAAGATGAGCTAGGCTCTCAGGAATGCATTACATAAGGATGATGCTGCAGAACCACTGACAGAGGTGCTCTCACTGTAACTAGGATGTAATACACGATTTCTTTTAAACATATGAAGTGTATTAAATATTATTTTGTTTTATGCATCCTTGATCTGACTTCACAGAGACAGTGAGATTAACCTTCATCTGTTCCCAGAGTGATTTCTGTGGTATCCTACTGACTTCCGCTTCCTCAAACTCTTTTGCGCTTTGGCATAAGTATTTGTGATGCTGATGGTAGAACCAAGTTGTGCAGGAGCATCCTTGGGGGCCGCTGACTCTCTCTTCAGTTGACTTATGTAGCTATCTAGACACGTATTCTTCTGTCTCCTTGTGCCTACAGCTCCCTCGGGGCTTGTTCACCCCATGCCGCCGATGAGACGGAGGGCTCTGTCAGGACACTGACCCGAAGCTGTCACAGTCACGTTGCATAGCTGGCGCTCACTGTAAGTATGGATGGTTCTTTAGCGCTTGTATTAAATGTAAAGGCAAGCTAAAAGAAAAAATGCAGAAAAACCCTATTTCAATAGTGTTGGTTCCATTTTCATAAACTGAAACATTTTTGCAAGAAGCTGCTCCAGAGGAGAATGAAGGTCGGCGTGGGGTGGGCAGACAGGGTTCCTGTTCAGATGCGATGGCAGTGGTTTGTGGCCCGCTTGTACTTTCAGCAGAAGTAGATGGTTCAGCTCTCGTTGTTTTGCAGTGGTAGAAATAAGGAAATTGTGAAGAGCTTCTCATTATCAGGAGGCTTTAAGCTCCCTCGTGAGACTCGTCTGCAGAAGGGTTCTGGCAGCAGCACTGAGGCGCTCTGTGCCAGGATGGTGCTCATCCTTCTTTTGTGTTTCATTTTCAGCTGGCTGGGTAGCAGCCACTTTGGCTTCTAAAATACCAGAATGCCTACAGAAGGAGAGAGTGGATGAAGGGTAGTTGGGTTCTAAAACATTGCGTTCATGTGCTACTTTAGCCAGTAAGGGAAAGGAAGAGGAATGCAAGGGAAAGGGAAAGAAAGCAGAGCCCTGTAGAGAGGGGAGGTAAGAAAAAGCAACAGGGTCAAGAAAATTGGCATAGTTTGCTTTACACAACACTGTTGCGATAGGGGACTGGGTGAGGTTCATCTTTCTGTACAAGTTAGGAGCAGAAAATGTGGACAGAGCTTGTGTTCATAGGTGTGAGATGGTGCAGAAATGGCAATCTAACTGTCCTGATGCTGAATAACATCTACTGTAATTTTCTATTAGGATTGTAGCTTGATTATAACATAAGGATCTTTGTTCATATTTAAAAGTCTTTGGCTCCTCATTTGAGAGAAAGGAGTTGTCTAAAATTGAAAGAAAACTATTATGGATGGGGGAAAGAAGAGAGGGCTTATCAATGAAATGAAAAATTAACAGCATTTCCCAAAGGAAACACTTGTTTGGGTTATTTATTCTTTTAAGCTTGTGTATGGAGAATCTGAGAAGGAAAAGCAATCATGCAGTTGCAAAGTATCACTTGTCTGTGCATTTGGAACCGGGGGTTGTCCTTTATAACCCCATTACAGTTACCTGTTCGTTTTTGGGGGGTTTTTTGGTAACTGTTGTATGTTGGCTCATTACAATAAAAAGAGGAAGTAGTTAAGTGTTCTAATTTTTACAAGTTCACAGAGAAACTACATATTAGTAAATGTCTTGTTCACAGAATTACATTAGTCAGTCATAGTTTTTGTATACAAAAAGTTAAATGCTTAATGCTTGTGCTAATTACAGTCTTTGAGAACAGAAAACTTAATACATTGTGAAGTTGCAAAGGACGGGCTTTAACTTACTTCTTTGTAAGCTAGAGCCTCATAATCAATTTGTTAGAGGAAATTGGTACTTTCTAAATCTAGGCATCAGCACGATGCAGGTAGGAAGGAGAATTCTTTTTTTTTCACCATTCTTTTTTTCCCTTGCGGCCCAGAAGGCCAACGGCATCCTGGGCTGCATCAAGAGGAGCGTGGCCAGCAGGTCGAGGGAGGGGATTCTGCCCCTCTACTCTGCCCTGGTGAGACCCCACCTGGAGTACTGTGTCCAGTTCTGGAGCCCCCAACATCAGAAGGACATGGACCAGTTGGAGAAGGTCCAGAGGAGGCCACGCAGATGATGAGAGGGATGGAGCACCTCTGCTGTGAGGCCAGGCTGAGAGAGCTGGGGCTGTTCAGCCTGGAGAAGAGGAGGCTCCAGGGAGACCTGAGAGCGGTCTTCCAGTAGCTCAAGGGGGCTACAGGAAAGATGGGGAGAGGCTGTTCGGTAGGGCCTGGTGTGACAGGACAAGGGGTAATGGTTTTAAAATAGAGGGAGGTAGATTCAGATTGGATATTAGGAAAAAATTTTCCACGATGAGAGTTGTAGAACACTGTCCCAGGTTGCCCAGAGAGGTGGTGGATGCCCCATCCCTGGAAACATTCCAGGCCAGGTTGGCCGGGGCTCTGAGCAACCTGATTTGGTTGGAGATGTCCCTGCTCCTTGTGGGGGGGTTGGACTGGGTGGCCTTTGAAGGTCCCTTCCAACTCTAACCATTCTTGATTCTATATTGTCTTTTTCCAAGAAGTCATGCTTTCAAAGCATATATACGTACATATGTATGTATACAAGTATTTAAAGCATGGCTCTAATTTGAAAATAAGTCTTAAAAAGAAGTGTGAGAGAAAAAGTATGATTTTTAAAAAATCCTCTTTAGATAAGACAGACAGTTCAGGATTTAGATGAGGTATCATATATTTGTTTTGTATTGTTATTGTTGGGAAGTTAAGGGAGAAAAGCAAATATATGTGGATATAGCATATTTTCACCTTGCGGCTGCTTCCTTCCCCATCTGCTTTATCTCCTAACCTGAACTGCTACGGAGCGGATACCGTGCTGGGTGACAGACCTCCCCGATGACGGCGTACAAATGGGAAATGTGCACTGCCGCTGCAGCCAAGATCGAGAGCCAAGGAAGCAGAAGTAATAAAGTTCATTACCTGTGAAATGACTTCCAGTATGTGAAATAACGAGTCCAGGCCCTGCTGCTAGGAATTTTGAGTAGGCAGTTCAGCTGGGAGTGTTTACAGTTAAAAGCAATATTTTCATGATGTTGGATGATAGCGTGAACGATGATGGAAGAATCTGGCTTATGATGTGGAAAACCGTGAAGAAGAGCTAGTGCTAATTGCCGATACCTAAATGCTGGTTTCTGAAAATGAGGAACTCTATTTTCCTTCTGGTTTGTCCTTGGAAATATTTTGGGGAAGAATAGAATTGCGATCATGAACTTTGTTTAATGTAGCAACATATCCTCTTTTTCTTGCTTAACTGTGTTTTCCTGTGTTCATGGTTACTTGTAATTTCTCAGGGCGTTAGAGGAATTGTTCTACCATCTGGTACTTGTTTACAATGGCATATTATTCCTCTTGCCAAATCTGTTCTTTCAAGCTCGAGAAATACTAACACCTCACAGTGCAGTTTATGAAAAAAAATTGTTGGTCTTTGATACAGTCTTTTATGGAAAGTGAGTTGTGACAACTCAATCATTCACTTCTTTATGGAGTGGTCCAAGAGCTGCTTCAGAGGCTGACTTTGCCAAGTCCCACTTCTATTCATATAGCTTCTTTCAGAGGTTGTGTACACCTTTGATAGTGAAGGAAACCTTACCTTTACACTCAAGTGAGCTGTGAATTTACTGAATTACTCTTATACTGCCACAGTGCAGGAGTGGCAGTTTCAGGCAGCATTGCCACTCTTGCTCATCTGCAAGCCGTTCCGTGAGCTCCCACAGCTGCCTTACAAATGTGGGACCACATCCTTTGACAGTGTGTATTTTCGTGTCATTTTTTAAGGCCAGGAAGTTTGGCTGTCAGTGCTTAGAAGCAAGATGATCTTCTACAGGATTTGTTGATGAGCAGGTGGAATAATGTCATCTGTTCGTCCAGAACTGTTGATGCGAGCTGGCTTTAACCTGGAATTTTGTTGGGTTTGGAAAATGCCTCTGTTATTCTGAGGAAGCATACAGCATAGTTCTGAAGTAATTTCTTGAAGTTATGAAAAAAATCCTTCTTAAAATGGTTTAAATATTGTGTGTTATTTATTTCAAATAATGATAAGATGTGCAAAATAATAATTTCAGAATTAATTTCAACAGTTCTTAGAGCAAAGTTTTCCAAACTTGAAGAAACAATTCAGAAGTCTGCTCGAAGCTGTTTTGATAATCTCTGCTGTCTTCAGAACCGCTCCGTCTACTGCCTCTGTCTGGTACCTGGATACGCACCTTTTTGATGGTAAGTTAACATGGATGGAATTTGGATTGAACATGTAAATGTTTATATCCCAGACGTTGCATTTTCTGAGTCAGTGAAAAAAACTGACTCTGACACTGAGGAAAGGTATAACAACATGACTGACGTGACTGATGTAGGAGCTGATGCATGTAGATGGTAGGACTGCGAATTCTGAGCGACTTCACTTCTTGCTGGGCAGGCAGGCGTGAACTCGTGCTGTAAACTACTCCAGATACTCTGAACTCGTGCTGTAAACTACTCCAGATACTCCAGACTCTGACAAAGGACAGGCTAAATAATCCATGGGACTGTAACTAGAGCTTTCATTGCAGTACCCAGTGCCTGTCAGCCTTTGTACGCAAGATTTTGCGGCTGTGAGTCTTGGCAAAATGTTCAAAATTGCCTAAGACAATATTTCTTGAGACCCAAAAAGTTTCCATTTTTCTTCCACCGTTTAAGCCGATTATTACCTCTGTTTGTCATGGATGGTGTGAGAAAGCTATTCTGCCTCTCTAGAGATGGATTCTGCTGCTGCTTCATCATTAAACAATCCAATTTTTCTATCTTAGTCTATGTTTCTGAGACATTTGGACACTTATTTTTCTCCTCTGGACTGTCTGGTTGACTTGCATTTTTCCAGGACTGTTTTATACAAAGCTAAGGGCTCAATCTGACATCCTCGAGTTGAACAGAGTGAAAACTAGATCATAGGTTTTACAGGCTTGCTCTTATTTATCGTTTGCATGGTTATATTTATCATTTTTACAATAATGTGTTGACTTCCATTTAGCTACGATCCTATTTTAAACGTGGAGTATCTCAAGCTTGTTCTCATTTGGAACAAACTTTAAAAATGTTTTTAATTTTTTTTTTAAATTAACAGAAAATGGACATGGGCAAACTTATGCCTAAGCAAGCACTGTGTGGCTTGGCCTAAAATGTGACAGACTCTGGAAACTTGGGCAAGTTTTAGAAATTTATTTGAGTTTAATTCCAACAGAAGCTAGAAGCAGAGTATGAGTGGTCCGGTTTCTAACACAGACATGCACAAAATGGAAGGGAAAAAAAGCAGCAGCCTAATACGAAATTATGTTTTGTAAACTGCTCTGCAATTAAGTGGATAATTTGGAAAACTTTAGCAGTAATGCTGTAAGCTGTAGTTTTTAATGAAAAAAATAAAATGGAGGAGTTCTGTCTTTATGAACAAATAGCTCACCTGAATTTTAGCTACACCCTGGGCTTAACTAGGGTTATGGCTTACGGACTTCTGCCACCTACAGAAAACAAGGGCCTGTTGAATTGTCTCCTGACAGTTTTTACTTTTCCTTTTCACTTCTTCCAGGAATTTGGCATGTTGGAGCAAACAAGACACTTGTCTGTGTACATATTACACATTATTGTAAGCATTGTAAGAATATGAGGAACTGGTTTTTTTGTTTTGTTGAGTTTTTTATGTTTGTTTGTTTTTTCCTTCCCCCAGAAATGCTCTGCCCTGCTCTGCAATATCCTTCTTGTGAGAGATGATCAAGCAAAGGATGTGATTCTTCTATTTTAGAACAGAAATGGATTTTCCTTTCAGATCATAAAATTGTGAAGTGGTTGAGGTTGGGAGGGACCTCTGTCTCTACAGATTTTCACCAACACATTTCCCAAGATTAGAGCAAGAGTCCTCTGTTCTGGATTGGGCCAAAGACTGTAAGGCTTTGTTCTCATTGTAAAGGTATCGACATGGTTTATTTGTGTGAAATCCTAATGGAGAAGGACAAAGTTGGTTTTTTTTCTCTTGATAACATCAGCAGACATGTTGGTGGTTATTACCTGCGCAGTGAGTACTATTATGTATGTGCAAAACCCCCAGATCTTTGTTCCTATGAGGATTTTGCAGAGAAACCTAGTTTAGGGGTGCTTTTACACTTGACGTTGTTCAATTTGGCATTTTTCTGAAAACTTAGAGCTTCTGAACAAGAACCCTCCAAACATGAGAAGAAAATAGGTCTACATAATGACCTGTATGTGAGTGTAGGGAGGGTCTGAAACAAAAACGGTAAGGAATTAATCATTATGTTATTGTTATTAATCATACAATGATAAATTACTATTCATGATCTTATTATCCAATCGCAAAGATCACCTGTTTGAAACTATGAAGTGTTAAGTTTGAGATTTATGTTGACCACCTAATTTTCCATATTACCGCTAATAATTGTACCATAAACATCTAGCTGAATGTTTATTCTGTAGTCTCTCAGCCTCCGTCTCATGTGCCAGAAGTCTGGACAGTGCCTGCCAAATTCTCTGGTTTCTTCCTGCCAGCTTCTGATTTGCTGCTGCATTTTACACAAAGATCGTGCAGTGCATTGATCATCCAAAACAGAATTCATTAAGTGTAATATAAGATTAAATCACACTGATAAAGTAGGCCATTTCCTTTTCTAAAAAGCCCTCTGTTTTTCATTTCTTTCTAAGCTGTCAAACCCTTTCCAGTAATTAGTTTCTAACAGCTCTGCTGAGAGTGCTGCCACTTAAGGCCTTCAGTTCCTACAGTGAGTGTGAAAGATAAACATTGTAGACTCACATAATAGTTAAGGTTGGACGGGAGCTTGACTGCTCATTTGCTCCAGTCCCTAGGGCCAATATAAAATCTGGATCTAACTTTGAAGTTAGATCAGGTTCTTGTCCAGTGAAATTTTGAGTGTCACAGACTGGTTTGGGTGGGAAGAGACCTTTCAAGCCCACCCAGTCCAACCCCCTGCAAGGAGCAGGGACATCTCCAACCAGATCAGGTTGCTCAGAGCCCCGGCCACCCTGGCCTGGAATGTTTCCAGGGATGGGGCATCCACCACCTCTCTGGGCAACCTGGGCCAGTGTTCCACCACCCTCAGAGTAAAAAATTTCTTCCTAATGTTCAGTTTAAATCTCCCCTGTTTTAGTTTAAAACCATTACCCCTCGTCCTATCGCTACAGGCCCTGCTGACACGTTTGTCCCCAGTATCTTTAATGACAAAATATCTTTAATGACAAAATTCCACTATATCTCTGTCAGCTTGTTCCAGTATTTGAACACTTCCATTATGAAGAATATTTTTTCCTTATATGTAATTCAAATTTCTTTTGCTGCCTTATGTGTTTGTTGGCTCTTACCCTTTTGTAGAGCATCTCTGAGAAAGGAAGGGTCTGACTCTGTCTTCTCTTTAACAACTTGTTAGATAGTTGGCAATACTAATTGGCCCTTTCATTAACCTCATCTCTAAACACACCCAGCACACTGAGCTTTGTGTCATGAGTCATGTTCTTCAGTCCCCTAATCATCTTAAGGCCTTATCACCACAGGCAGTTTATCTGCAGTGGCACTCCACTGGACTCGTGGTTTTCCACGTTATTTGTGTAACAGGCAGCCCAAGCTGGACCCAGCACTCGGTAAACTTCAGTACTCACACAAGTACATCTCTTCACGTGTTCTGCTAGCTACACTCTTGCTAGTACTGGCCAGTATGTGGCAAGCCTTTCTTGCCTCAAAGACGTGGTGCCACCTTATGTTCAGCTTGTCGTCTGATGGGCCCCAGGTCCTTTTCTGCAGAGTTGCTGCCTGGGCAGCTGCCCTCTAGCGTGTGCTGTTGTGTGATGCTATTTCATTCCAGGTGCAAGACTCTGCATTTGTGTTTCTTGACATCGTAAGGTTTCCATCAGCCAGGCTGTCAAGATCTCTCTGAGCGAGCAGCCCTGTGCTCCAGTGAGTTAACTGCTTCCACCGGTGTGGTGTGGTTCTTCTTGTCTGAGAGTCACGGAAGTTAAATAACTCATGGTTCTCAAGTGGTCGGTTAGTTGGTATGCAGGCAAGAGTGCCTTTCTTGAATTGGAAAGTAACAATTATTACATTTTTATTCTAATCTTGAAAAACTCAATTGTGGTTGATTTGTATGATAATCTGACCACAGAGCATGCATAATAAATACAGTACTGATGATTTGCAGCTGCTCGGTCCAAGTATTTTGAACTGCTCTTCTGATGCCTGCACAATACGGCTGTATCTCATGGACATAGATTATGATCTAAGTCTCTTCCTCGTTGTCCCCCTCCTGTGCCCTCTCCCATTTTTCCAATTTTAAATGCCTTCCAGTTCAATTTTTGCAAGCACATTCTACCTTTTTGTGTGCTCAGTATGGTCGTTACTACTCCATTTCCTCTCTGCATAATCTTTGCGTCATAAGAAATAACATTTGGATTTTCTTAAGGTTTTCTTTTCTAAGCATGGACCATTTTCTGAAGTGTATTTTGCATCTTTTTTCCCTGTGATCAATTTGAAGACCAGGAAAGCACTCTGGGACAACTGATGATGGTTCTGATGGGAGCGTTCTCTTCTGTGCCATCCTTCACTGAACACCAGTTGCTGTAGACCTGAGCCAGGACCACTTTAGTTCTAGTAAGAGGTGCTCGACATGTTTGCTGTAAGACTTCCAGATAAACCCAGCTTTCTTCCGTTCAAAACAACTCATACTCCTAGTGAGCCGGTGAGCAGTTGATGTGAGTGTTTCCAGAGGAAGTCAGAGTGCAGTCAGTGATGTCTGGGCTGACGAGAAGCAGGAGCAGCCAGCAGAACACAGCCAGATGTCTCCTCTGCCGCAGAAGCAGTAATAGGTGTTCCTCGAGGAACGCTGATTTGGTAGGCTGATGTGATTATTTTGCTGCTGGTTTCCTGCGGAGGATCTGCTGTCAGTACACACACTGTAAAAGGTTTACTGGGAACAGAGAAGCCAGATGAATCCTAGAAAGAACGCAAGAAAACTAGTTGAAAGGTCTTATTCAGGCCACTGTCATTCTCATTGCTCATCATCTTCCTGTGGTTTGTTTCACTTACGTGTAGGCTAAACGTCCTTCACTGTATGAATCTGTCAAGAGCTGAAGAGAGGAAATAAAATCAAATTCTTTGAATCTTGGAGGGTTTTGCTAATGAAAGGATGTTCTCTCAGAAGTGTAGCCATGCAGATTCCAATCAGCCTGGCAATTGCTGTATAAGGAAGCTAAAGGGTCCTTTCCCTTGTTAGCATTTTTTTTTTTTTTTTTTCTCATCTAAAGACTAAAGCACTGAAAGCCTGTTAGGAATTCCTCTCTCTGAAGGCTATGTGTATCTATCTGTATTCTGTTACTAAAAGGAAAGGAGTTAAATGTGGGAAGTTGGGTTTTCCTGCTCTATAATCAATCCTCATGGGTTTATTATATCTTGATCTGGTAGTTATATCAAGCCAAACCAGCATTCCTTAAATGCTGTAGAAGTCCTGATTTCTTAGAAGTCTACCCAAGATCAAAGCAATTTCTAAGGTTACTAGCTGCTATTTAAATGAAAATGGTATAGGTCTGCGTTTTGGTGATAAATATTGAAGAAAAGTCTGTAAGTATTATGGAAATTTAATATATTTGTTGAATGAAGTTCAACTGTAGGCTTGTTGTAACTTCCAAGTTCTTTGACCTGGATGAAATGAACAGAAATTATGGACTTTTGCTGAAAAACAATTGAGGATGAATGAGGAGCGTAGCACTTGAAGTACTTGTTTGTTTGCTTGACTTCCAAGTGTTACTGATTTCATTAGAACAAGCCATTTCCACACTATTTGATTCTCTGTGTTTTAGTGTTTATGCAACTGTTGCAGGTGTTTTCTGAGCTAAAAGGAAATAGCAGCCTCTGCTGGCAAAAAACCTGCACCAAACCAACAACAACAAAACATCAAAAAACCCCCACCCAAGTATTTTTAAGCTGTCTATATCAGCATGTATTTAGTGGGTCTGAAATGGTGAAAAACCAAATGAAACGGGTCACTGACTGTGTGAGTTTTACATCGTCTCTTCAGTCACCTCATCTACTTGATTAAACCCCCTCTACGGTCTTCCAAAGCTATCTGCAGCGTGTTCCAAAGCTTGACCCGTCTGTTGGCCATGCATCCTGCGCACGGCACGGATCGGCGTTAGAGGAACTGCTGAACTCTGTGCAACTGGAGATTTTGGGGAAAGCAGTTGACCCTCCTGGGCTTCCACATGTGGTGAGCAGCTACACTCCATTTCCAGGCGGTTGTGAAGGCAAGGAATCTTTTTAGAAGCCCTCAGCAGAACGCATGTTCATGTTTCCCTTGCTTACCTCCCTCTGCCCTCCCTGAAAGCCAAGTTATACTTTTGTCTTTGTGTGTGTGTGTGAAATCAACGATCTCACTCGAGGTTCTGCAGCATGTAAGTGTGAGCTTTACTAGGACAGCACCCACCTCTGCCAGCATTGTTGTAAAAACTAGTTTTCCTTTCAGTGTGCAAACCCACTTGTCACTGGGTTTGGTCCTTGAACGGGCATTTTTAGTCTTATAATTTGGAGGTCATCTTTCTACGTAAATTTTTATAAAATTGCCATCAAACAAAAGTTCCATGCTGTGGCTAAAGACTACTAATGGTGCAGGAGAATCTGCTACATGTGAAATTCCAGTTCAATTCATGATAAGTCTTTTTTGTGAACGGAAATAACAGCCAAGCAAAAATCACGCCGGGCTAGGATGTGCGATGTATATAGAGGTGTCATGAAGACTGAAAACAAACAAACACCTTACTGCTCAAACTGAACAGGTACTATCCTCTCTCTCAGCTATTTCTAAAATAATTTCCTTCTAAGGAAAACCAACCACTGTTTATTTTAGCAGCAAAATGCCCCAGTAAGTTTATTGTGATATGGAAGGTATTTAATCTTATCCTACTTAAGAGATACTCCATCTTATCCTGCTTAAGAGATACTCCATCTTCTGCGGATCAGCACTTTTTTTTTTTCCATATAATTCATTAAAATTATTCATTCTTTTCATATGTAATGAAGAATTTTAAGGATTCTAAACTGCATTCAGATTGTTAAACAAGAGTTGTATGCTAGGAAAGATGATGTGGTCATGAAACTCAAATTATTGGACTGAAACAGTGGATCTCACTACTCCAAAGATCTTCTGTAAAAAACCAAACCAGAATGAGAGATTGGATATCTGTAATAGTTTCCAGCTTGGCTAGTTATGGGAATGTTTGAGTGTGGTGCTGTGACTGAGAGCCCTGTTCTGAGAGATTAGACGCAAATTCTTCCGTCCCTGTGATCTTTTCTTAACAATGACAATGGGAATAATTACAGGATTCTGGTAAAAGGTTAGCAACTCTTGCAGAACTGTTGGGAATTCTAAAGCTCCTGGAATTTTTTTTTTCCAGTTTCTATTCAACTGTCTCACCTTCTGCATCTTTTTCCTGGAAGTGTACGAACAAGACATGACTCTTTAGGTTCAGAAGAATATATACAAGGGTATATAGCTTCCCCTGCCCCCAATTTTTTTTTAAAGAAGCTGTTTTGAGTCCCTCTAGTCAGTGACTGGTTAGATGTTCCATGGGAAGGTATCCTTGGGGGAGGAAAAGCTGAACTAGACTTGTTATTACAACCACAGCTGGAAAATGAGTCAGCTGCAAGGTGGGCTGAGAAGTAGTTGAACTGTAGAACCTGACCCAGAAAAAGGAAGTCTAGAGCTGCAGGTTACAGGGTGGTGAAGGTGGTAACATCCAGCACGTCCTGTGACTGTGATGGTGCTAAAAGCGCCTACGGCAAGGACTCTATGACCAGAGCTGATCATCGTGCGTCACCAAGAGCTTAGCAAGAGCTGAGTAAGCTGTTTCCTGTAGTCTCTTGTTTTCCCAGGGTGGGAAAAACCAAGTCCCAGTGGGAAGAAAAGTGCTAGTGTACTTGGCAGAGTGTTCAGAGGCCAGTGTAATTGTACGTGGCTGAGAACAGCTGAGGTTTCAGGGGCTGTGCTTTCCACGCCGTCAGGTTGAGACTGATCTTCTCTGGGATGACTTGTGAGTAGCTGAGGAGGAATTCTCAGTCTGCTTCTGGTGGTCAAGCATTCATTTCATATTTCCAGCCCTGAGTGTAAGCTGGGACAGACTCCACGCTACCTCAAGTGTCAGACTAGAACCAGGAAAGCACTAGCTGAGCTTCAATCATGAGGTAAATTTTAAACAATGCCTTTCAACTCTAAATATTTTACTCCAATGAGGTGCTTCTAGCTGGGAGCTTTTATGCCTACATAATCGTTCTGCTGCCTCTTGTAAAATTAGAAGCCATTGTGGTAGCAGGAAACAAAATTAAGTTGTTAATTTGCCCATGTCGTTTTGAGGCCAGATGGTACTGGAAAAATGGACAGGATTTTTTAGTTGGCATTTACACCACTGTTCTTCCTGCCACTGGATGGCAATGTTTGACCAAAAACTGTAACCAAATATGAGGAACTAATAACACAGGACACTGATTCCCTCTTTTATTGGCAGAGGAGGTACGTGTCTTCCTTTGGATATATGGCTTTCTGGAACCTGAAGAGGAGGCAAACATTATATTGTACTAAACTGAACCAAATTTCTCTGCTCTATTTATTGTTGTTGTTATTATTCCAATAGGGCTTAGAGACCTCTTGGGCTCTGAACCTCAGTGCTGTAGAAAATGTGTGCAAATCATTCCATACCGATGAGAATTCAATCACTTCCACTGTATCCCAGCTCATTTAAGAAGCAGATTCTTTTAAGATTACGAATGTTAGACTCCAAATCTGAGCAATTTTTTTTACACTGAAATATGTGTTCTAAAATACACCAAGCTGTTAAAAGAAAAAAAAAAACCACAAAAGTTTGTAAATTCTGTCAACTATGATATAAGTATCTACTTGCACATTAATTGTAACTGTGAAGATGATGCTGGTGAGGTGTTCTCTTAGTGTTGGCGTGAAAATTGAGATGAGACACTTGAAACACCTCTGGCTGCCCTGTTCAACCGCAAGCAGCTCTGCACGTCGCGCTTTGTGATGCAGGCAGTGGTTCAGCCAGCTCTGGGAGCTGGAGATGGAGTAGTACTGTCACTAGATCAGAGCGTATTCCCAACTTTTTGTTCAGCTAGCAAGCCTAGGAGAAGTAGGAATGTCTCCGTGAACATCATGCTCTGTGTGTGTGACAATACTTGTCACGCTTTGACCTCAGTGGCTTTACGGAAGCGCTGGTTGCGGATGGTGAGCTCAGCAACACGCAGAGCAGACCGGGCTTGGCCAGACCGGGCTGTTGGGGTAACAGGCAGTTCAGTCACCGGGGACAGAAACTTTGCTGCAGTGGGTATTTATGGTTCAAATCACGCAGGTGCATTACATCCTGGAACACTGCTTTGTCTCGTGCAAGGGTACAAGTGGTGTTTGTCAGAAAATTCATTCAGTGAAACAAATATAGATTAATAGAACTACTCCTGCTTAAATTTTGAATGTGCAGTTTCTGGCTGGAACTGCGAACACACTTCATTGGGCGAGACAGAACTTAATGCTGTATCTTCAACAGGGGCCAGCAGCAGATGTCTAGGAAAGAATGTAAGAGTTAGGTAAGCAAGGCACAGAGCTCTCCTCTTTTGAAAGACTTCTTTCAAAAATTTGTTGTTTTTTTTTTTTTTTAAAAAATAGATCTCTTGCAGAGAGGAGTTCCACAGTTCTATTGCATTTTGTGTAAATAACTCCTTTCGTTCGGGCCTTGGACCTCCTGTGGTCCAAGAAAAGCCTGTCAGAACATTAGGAAAGTCTTGGTCCCTGTGGTGCCGGTGGTTATCCTGCCTCAGGCAGCCACCCTCCAGTTGTACGCGAACGCGCTGTGGAAGTGTCGGTCCTGGCAGTCAGTGCGTCATCGTGTGCACAGCAGAATGCAAATCCTGGAATTGGTGTTGCTTACCTTCCCAATAAAGCACCAAGAGCCTTTTTCAGCATTAAAATCATTATTGGCTGGTTCATTTAAGGCTAATCTTGTCTTAGTCAGAGACAATTCCTTTCTCCCTTGCAGTAAACCCTCACAGCGGTTTAGGATTTATGCTGCAGTGTGAAAGCACTGAAAGCTTTACTTTTCTGAGATTCCTTTCTCCTCTTTTCACCATAAATAAACTCCCCCCCTGGAGCTCTGAACTCTGAGCTGTGGCAGCAGCGTGGGTCGCGAGAGGTGCTGCGGCGGAGGGCTTGGGAGCGGTGCTTCAGGAATTCCGAGCTGTGCTTCTAGGCCCTGCTGACCTGCTGCAGATGAGGAATTTTGCTTCCTCTCTCCATTTCTGCTGGTTACACTTCCTTTTGGCAAATAATCTGGAATGTAATGGGGAGAAAGATTTGCCTTTTTTTCTTCTTTCTTTTTCCTGCTATTCTATAACAGATAGCTTCAGGTTGTGACTGTAGTCACTGAAGAATGGAAATCATCTCAGTGAGAATGGAGATAATTTGTGTCCAAAAAAAGAAAGAGGCCCCAGAGATGACAAACTGGAGGACTGGGCGGCAATAAGCGTGTGTGAAAAATCTGTCATTTATGAATCTTTGATGTGTAATATACTTCATTGCCATGGAGAAAGAGAGATACAGAAGATCTATGATCATTCTACAGCTATTGTGTTTTTTTTCAAAAAGACAGTAAAACTTGCCAGGTTTTCCAAAACCATCTGGACTGACCGTCTAAGCCTTTGTATGTACAAAATGACCAGTTAGAGACATTAAAAAAAAAAAAAAATTAAAAATCCAGTCTATCTCTCCAGGAGGCCAAAAGACACTTTGCAAATAAACACTGGGCTCTTCTTCCTCACTTGCTGCTTTGAATCTTATGGTATTTTATTCCTGACTTTTACCTGCCAGCTCAACATTGATTTTCAGATGTATTTATCATTGAAAGCTCTCAAGTCTTCAGCGCGGGTGGGGTGCACATCCTCTCCCTACCGCCTGACTGTGCGGGATGTTGGTGACACTCGATGATGTTGTGCTTCCAATCCTGTTTGTCAGAAGGCAGGCTTGCTCTCCTTGAGTTGGCCAACATCCAAACCCTTCTGTCTCATGTTTATGCGCTAGAAAAATGTGTTTCGTGGAATAAATTCTCACTTAGCTCATACTTTTGAGAAGGGCTGGATCTGGAAGGCGTTTGTAACAGCTTACAGACTGATTTCTGAGGCTGCGTTCCAGCAGTGTTCGATGTAACATGGCAGAGCACAGATACGCGCCGATGCCCTCACAAAGTGCTCACCTGGGTGTTCCTGCCTTCCGGGGCCCTTCACAGAACAGCAGAACCCAGACCAGCTGCCGGCTGGCGGCAAGAACTGATACAAGAGCAGGACACTGGAGCCGTCACATGCAGTGGTTTTCTTTCCCAAGCATGCTCTCTCAGCACACCTCTGTGCTGTGTTTTGTGGAAGAAGTGGCATCCAGAGCTCTTTGGTAAACACACACCACCGCCAGCAAGTTGCATTTTCTCTTTGGTTGATTGTTTTTCTCCTCTTTCTGCACATTGCTTTTCTGACATTCTGTTTTTCTCAGTCCTGATGGTGCCATAAATGTTTGGTAATGTGTAACCTGACGTAATCTGGCAGGGATGTCAGCCGGTTTGATAGAAATGTACTCGCTATCTGGAGTGTTTGGTTCAGATTTAGACATTGTTTCTCTCTCTAAAATGGAAATATTTTTTTCTCTTTCATTCAAATAAACAGCAGATCCCCCTCCTCCCCTGTAGCAGAGTGCTGAAGCCTGCTTTAGTAGAGGAAAATCCTTTTTGTTGTTAAATCCAAACATGGAAAGAGCAAGCTGCCAAGAGTGGTTGTGATCCTGGAGCCGGCGTCTGCAGTGAACTTCTGCAGAAGTGATCGTACAGGTACAGCAACACAGTGGCGGTGGCTCCGGATAAAATTGATCCAGGTTGGTGGTGGAAATACAGAGGAACGAAGTAAGTGCTAAATAAAACAGATCCATACGTTACCTGGCTGCTAAGAGTAAGACATAGTAGAAAATGCTCTGTGTGCTCAAGATGGTTCCGTGCTTCCCTTTGCAAGTTAGTTGCCTAGAATTTGGTGGGGTAAAAAAAACCAAAGAATAAGCTTGAGGCTGCAATTTCCTGTAGGATATGGAGTCACATAAAATAGGGTAATCAAGCCATGTGCAAGTGTGACTTCCATTGAGGGGAAATATATTATTTTGTCTACAGAAAATAATTGTACCACTGTTTTCATGGAGAAGTTAGAGCACCCTAATGCTTTCGTGCAAGGACCTGTAGTTCCTTTAAAAAGCAGCCTTAACGCCAGGGCCTTTTCCCATCCGTGCAGTACTCTGCTCAAATATGGCTGAGTTACGAGTCTCGGTAGAGAGAAGGAGGTTTGGACAGCTAAATCATCTTAAAATTCCATCTGTGCCAAGCATGATCCAGTGTATACGTGCCAGAGGCTCCTTTCGTTTGCCTCTCCCAGCTGTTGCGTAGTTACGGAGGCACGGACCGGGGAACTGGAAGAAAAGCAAGGGCAAGCGTTACAATTTTTATGTGCTACGTACTATAACACCACAGTGACATTTGTGGTTGAAATCAGACATGTTTGGAACAGGAAAACAGTAGAAAAAGAAAAGGTATAGCATGAAGGATAACAACACTGAATTTCTGTTTTGTCTTTTTTTTTTAAGCATTTTAAGTGCTTAAATCATGTTAATCCAGGTGCATCTACATCTGTGTCCTTTGCAGCTCAAATGTACTTGGTAAAATATCAGAGGTTTATTTTCTTTCGTTGGTGGGAGCTTAGGTCCCTTTATA
Organism: Ardeotis arabs; assembly: GCA_011801015.1. Taxonomy (NCBI): domain Eukaryota; kingdom Metazoa; phylum Chordata; class Aves; order Otidiformes; family Otididae; genus Ardeotis; species Ardeotis arabs. The sequence continues at coordinate 9,000 of JAAGAY010131339.1, read as the reverse complement.
TTTCCATTTAAAGTTTGCTCGCGTTCACACTGCAAAGAGAAACTTGTGAAGACATTTCAATAGGATGCTCAAAGATGACTGCAATTATGGAGCAAGGAAGAGGAGACTACTTCTGGAGTTCTAATTATAGCTTTGCTAATGGAGATCAGAGGCATGTTATTCCTTTGGATTTATTTTAATCTGTTTCTTTTTGTGCCTGTCCAGATCAAAGCGCTACGGTATTTGCAGAATATTGCTCTGTGTAGATGCTGCCTGCAGTGCTATGAAGTGTCATTTTTAAGGTCGCGTTACTTGCAGCTTGTACGGGTCCCCTCCTTGGTGTCGAGGTATTGTGGAGACCTTTTTTTCCCCCCTCCTTGTTTATCTAAGCTATAACTGCATTTTGGCTGCGAATATGGGAAGTGTGAGGTAGGGGAAGCAGAGCGTTGGCAATTGTTTTTGTAGTGCTAGATGAGATGGAGGAATGGAAGAGACGGACTCAGATAATGTTTCCCGTACTGAAGTGGTGCTTTTGATGTCTTTTTATGAGTTTTTCTGCTCACTACCTTTTTTTCAGAGGAGCTGGGAACATCTACTGTACCAGTTTGATCAATAGTACAGGCTTCTAACCTGGGGAACAGTGGTAGGTTGCTTCTCCAAACTTCAGCAACCTTCTTAGGGCCATTATTAATTTACTTGTTCTGAACTCTGTTCCCAAAGAGGGGAAAAAAACCCTTTTTTAAAGAACCTTTCCTGAGCAAAGACTCAATTTGTTTAATTTCAGTCAAGAAAAACAGAATGAAGAAATCGCTGAAGAGCTGACTGAACCCTTAGAATGGAAACATTTAATTAGGAAATCTCTGTAGGTGTCACTTCTTGCTGTTCCCGTAGCGTTTATATCACAGCTGTGTAGTGAGGATTTACTGGTGTTACAAATAATCTGAAACTAGTGATCTGTAAATACCAAATACAGTCTCTACGCTTGTACGCGTGGAAATATTGGAGGGTTCTGTGAAAATTTTAACATTTCTTTGACCAGCTTTTAGTTGCGCTGCTACGTGTTGGTCATCGGCTTGGCTGAGGTCTGTGTCCGCTCCTGATCTTCATTGGTGGTGCGGGAACAGAGTTTTGTTTGCTTTGTATGTAACATGAGAAACGTTGGCTAAGGGTTTTTGGAATATTGGTGTGAATGTGAGAATCTGTTACAAACACCCCGTTAAGTGTGCTATGAACATAGTAAAAGTCATCTTTAAAAGGAGAAACCAGAGCAGTACAGAAAGGCAGCTCGTTAGAAGTTTTGCCACCCTAAGAATAGATTCTTCAACAGCGGTTGCAACTCATCATGTTTTGTTTGTTCATTATGAAATATTATTGATTGTCTTGTGCATACCACACCAAGTGTTTATTTCTGATCTATATTTGTGAACTTATTTTATTGGAGGTGGGAGAATTCGTCTTGGGAACAGCTAAATGGAGCAAATTCCCAAGAGCAGCCGAGGCATTAGTGTCTAATAATGAGCCTGACACAGAAGAGCGCTGGCAGTGTAATTTGCCTATCAATCACTGTCAGCGCTGAGCACGTGAGGCTTACGGCAGCTGCGGGAACAGCTGTAACCCGGGTCCATTGTCCTTGTGACCATCCCATGTATTTCTGAAGCCTATTAATGGCATTTTTAGGGCTTGAAAACTGGATGGTAGCAATATAAATCTGAATATTCTAAATGACACTGGCTCATTAGGCAGTGCTTTCTACAATGATATCTAATTTTTGAGAGTTCACTTGGCAAAAGAAAAGACATTTGAAATGGTACAAGTGTTACAGCTTTACAAACGCGAGCAGCGTTTTCCCATTTAGCACAAAGAGAGAGGAAAACACTCAACAGATGTGTCTAATTGCTCCTTCTAGTCCCTGTACTCGATTTCTTCCAAATGCCTGAGGGAAGGCTTTGCCTTTATGGGAGGGCGCGGCAAACAGAATATTGCCTGCGTAGAGACCGGGCCCTGAGCGGATCCAGGTGGACCCTGTGTTCCAGAGCAGGGTCAGGCAGGTGTGTATTTACCTGTCTGTTTACCTCCTTCCAGTGACAGCAATATAGGATGAACAAGATCTCTGCTGTGTACGTTAGTCTTGCACTCCTAGAATTTCTGGATTTAGGATCCACCTTCTTCCTGGTTGAGTTTTTCTGTTTGCTAATTTTTTTAAATGGTTTTGTACCTTGTAGATTTGGAAGTCTTCGGAAGAAGAGTGGGACTTTTCCAAGACACGTGAAAACAAGACCAGTGGCTATGCTGCATATGGGATTTTTATTTAATTAAATAATTTTAAAAGTCTTGTAGACTTTTGAAAGGGAAGGTTCATGGGGGGAAAAAGAGTAATGAATTGTGGCTCCTGGGTTACTAACTGTTCCAACATAAGCTTCGTAGTCTCAGCAGGCTTAGCCCTGGTTTGCCTCCTTGCTCTCAGTTAAGTGCATGGAAGATAATTTAATACATTTTAGCATCTCTTCTTTCACGTGTAAGCAACTGCTGAAACTTCTGTAGGGTTTTTTTGTTCTGCATTTTGAACATAAAACTTCATAGACACTATTCATTTTCCAAAGTTCTAGTCATTTTGATGCAGTATTTTGGCTGAAAAGGTGTAGTGGCTTTGAATGTGTTTTGCTTGGCAGTTGAAAGCTGAGACAAGCTCAAGACTCGTAGCAATGTTTGAAAAAAAAAAAAAAGCTAACACGGCTTCTGTTTCTGCCAGGGAATTTGGAGGGAATCCTCTAACTCGTTTCATACATGCCACTGAACGTCAAAGATACGTGACAGTTGTGGTGGAGAAATATATTTAAAAATCCGATCAGCGCTCCGTCAGCCGTTTCTCTGGTCAAAGATTGCTCCGGCTCTTTCTGCAGCTCTCACGTTGAGTACTGTAACTGCACGCCGTCTTCATTGCTTTAATTCAAGCAATGACAGAACTATTATTTGCTTCAGATAACTGTTCAATGTGGAGAGCATTGGTTAACAGTGCTTTTTGTAGATTTATTCCCTCTACCTTTTTTTTTTTTTGTTTTAGTAAGTATTTCTAGCTCAGAAGAAAATTTGGGAACCTGCTGAATATCAAAGGCTCCTTACTGGCAGGTAGCTCCTTTGATGTTTATCTGTTGCAGCGTGCTGGTCTCTGTGCTAACAAAATGCTCTGTTACACAATAATATATGGTTTGGGTGAGAGCAAAGCTCTGCTCATGTTGTAAACATCACAGAAGTTCAACAAGGAGATGTTTGTAACTTAGGTAAAGGAAAAGAAAGTAGTGGTGCTTTGGGATCTCCTCTCCTTAACTTGTTGATATCTCCTACCGCATCATTTTCTTTGATAGAATCTTTCTGAAAACTGAGCAGAGATGAAGCAAGCCGGTCGTATTTAGGTAAGCTCGCCCATGTGGTGAAGTTATTGATATGATTTCATACCTCCCACTAACAAGATTACTTCTGTTGTGTGATGTTTATGTTGTATTTTACACATGTATCAAAAAGCGATTGTCGTATGTCCCCTAATGTCATGGACATTAAAATGCAGCGTAATATTCTTGGCATTCTGTAGTGATTCTAGCCCATGAAATAATTACAAATAGGATTCCGAATTAGGGGTTAGTACTTAGTCTTCTAAATTCAGTATTTCATTTTGAGCAGACAAATGAATCCTTAAGGGGGCTAACTTTCAAAACTCAGGTATTTAACTTCACGTGGCAGCAGCCGAGTAACTCCAGTAAAGATCTAATAACATCTGAAAATAAATAGATATTCAGTCTAACAGAGAGAAGTCACATCTATACAACACAGCTCGGCTGCTAGTCTGGACAAAGGTAATCCTTAGGATGACAGGAGGGTGGCTGTGCCTGGTTTCAGTACTTCGGAGGCTGGCTGGTCCTCCGGGGCAGATGGGATGTGGAGCAGTTGACAGCGATGCTGCCATGGTTGGGTGGTGTTTGAGCAGCAGGAGTGTGAATGGATCGGTGTGCAGTATTGCGTTAGGCGTTTCCCTCTGTCGTAGTTATTATGAATTGTGGGAAGGGAATTCATGACACAATACGTAAAAGGTGATAAAGTTGTTTCAGGACCGGAAGCGTTGAAGTGAAGTCATCTGTGAGTCCTGGCAAATCTCCAAAGGATTATGAAGGAATTCATAAACACATAAAGGAGAGCTAATTCCAACATAAGTAGATATTTATAATGTTTGGACGTGTTAGTAACAAGGAACTGTAAGTGTTACCAGACACCAGTGAAGGGAGGGAATGCGTAAGAACGTACGTACGCTCAGGCTGTCTGGGTAATCTCAGGACGAAGCGATGTCTGTGATGTTTCCCGGAGTTTTATGTTGTAAGGCACTGTAAGCAACAGTGAAAATGTCCGGGCTGTGGGAGAGCTGGTTTCTGGTTTTGTGTTGTAGTGCCTGTCTCAGATTTCCCATTTGTAAACAAAAGGAATGATGTTTGGCTGCCTTGTGGACTGCTTGGACATGGACACCCGAAGAATATAACAGAGAACAGCGCTTCCTCCCCACTTCTTTTCTGTCACATGTATTCATTCTGCTACTGGGAGTGCTGTATCTCCCTTCTTCCTCATCCCTAGAAGCCTGCATTCCTTTTATTTTTAATTTTTCCTTCTATTTCTTCTTACAATGGAAAGTGTTGAACAAATTCCAAGTGGTCTGCAGTGTATATCAGCGTATAATGGTGCTGCTCTTTTCTATTTTGCTGTATTTTTTTTTTAGGATTGTTTTCTGAAGGAATATTTTTAGTATTTTTAAAATGAACTCATTGAGAGGCAGCTGAATGGACCAGGTTATTGGGTTCTAGGTGGGTGTAGCTGGTTGGTGTAGATAGTCCCTGCTACACTGGAGGTCAAGCCGGTCCTAAACCGTGTGTGTCTTGCATGGAATAGGTGAGGAAATTGTGTCTGTTTAACAGAGGATGTTTGGGAATGTTTCTCTTGGCGATCATGCTCTGTGTTGCAAACCAGTATGTTAAATTATCTGGCGTATCTTCCTGTTTTAGGGCAGGGATTTACGTTTTACCTAGTCGATTACTTTCTTCAAAGAGAGTCATTCATACCAATATCACAACAATGTTGTTAAGACAAGTAAGATTTACAACAATCCAGTCACTGAACTTTACTAGATGAATAAAGCAGCAGGGAATCATATTCCAGTAACTGGATTCTGGCAGTTTTACATGAAAACTTAATGAACTGATCTGTTTTCTGAAACTACTCAGTTTGCTTTAGATCAGACCAATGCTGAACCACAACTGGATTCCATCAGCAGGTCCTGATGGTTGTTAGGAGGCGTTGGTCTTGAAAGTATTTGGGGAAGGCTGTTATTTTGGATAAAGGGACACAACTTCACGGACTCAGTGGAGCTCTGATAGAACACATTTCCTGAGGATCTGCACCTCTATATTTAAACGTGACAGTGATGTTTAAATCTGTTTGTCTGGACAGCAAGGAGCTATCTTAAGGAAAGCTTGCTTCACTCTGCTTTTATTGTCACTTGTGTCACTTGAAACAGGTAAAATTTCACCTCACATGGGGGAAAACTTGGGCTACGAGCTATGAGTGGGCAGAGCGGCGTGGCTAATGGCTTTGGGTTTCACACAATGACACCGTCCATGCCAAGAGTAGTAGTGAGTTCATTTCCTTCCCTCACCTCACGCCGAAGGGAGACTTTTCCTATCTTTCAGCTGGCGGTGTAGCCATATTTGTAGGCCCACTTGGAAAGGGAGCGGATGAAGTCTTGGAAACTCTGCAACCCTTGATTAAAATCTGCTGGCTGGCTGGTAGGGTGAATAGTGAGGTGTTGCAAAAGGGTTTGTGCTGAAGGGTGATGGTGTGTATTGTGTGGTGATACCTGTTCTGTGCAACATAAATCACAGGTTGAATGAACGTCTGAGGTGTTCATTTTGGTGGAGAAGAGAGGTGTCTGAGCTCCTTAAGCACTCGTGTTGTGTCGGACTGTTCCAGGCTATTGTCCGTGCGACGCGGGGCTTGGCAGCGAAGCCGGTGGAAGGAGGCTGGTACTTTGACTGCCGTCCCTCTGTGCTGCTCGCAGCGCTGTTGGCATGGCTGTTTGTAACGCTGTGTTCTGGGGGATGTGACTGCCATTAAAAAGCAAATAACTGAGTTATCTGACTAGGTTTTTTATTCTGGGTTTTTTTGGTTTCATGTTATGGAGTGGTTTTTTTTATTTTTAAAGATCAGTTAACTCACCTGGCTAATCATTTCCCCAAGGAAATGTAAATTTGAACTGCAGTTGAATCTGGATGTCTCAGTCTGGAGAGGTAAGTCTCTTATCTTTCTTTCCAGACTCCTGAAATTTTGTTTGGCTGCAGAGTACGTGAGGGGAAGGTATGGAAAGGAGGAAGAAACAGCAGTTTCTTACACCTACATAATTGTTATAAATGATGTGATCTTGAGTTATGTTACCTCAGATGCCTCTTCTGCAAGTTGATGCTGGTAACTGAGAACAAAATGTGACCTTCTCTATCCAAGAACTGAAATAATGTTTTAATGGAAAGTCTCAGCAGTTAAATTTGGCTGTGATGGGGTCATTCGAGCAGTTTTTGGAACTTGTCACTAATTTATTCTCAAAATTACCCCTTTGTCAGTCAAGCTGAGAGATACTCCTGCACCTGCTAAGAGGTATCTCTAAAGACTGGGAGCATACACGAAGAGACATGAAATATATCTTCCAGATGTCTGGGTTTATTTAATAAACTGGAATAAAAAACCGTCAATTTGATGCAGCCCTGTGTAGTGGATGACATGGTGTGACATTGCTGGGGAGTGGTACTGGTCTCTAAGAATAAGTAAGTGCCTCTTTTTAAAAGAACATATTACTGAAAAATAAGAGTGATTTAAAAATAATTTTAAGAGAGCTAATGTTTGGAAAATTAGACCTAATCTAGAGACTTTATATTTGTTGGATAGCAAAAGGTTAGCGATACGAGTGATACATTAGCATGACCTATCCGTGTGCACGTAGTCCTGATGGGCTGGCTGTGCTGTTTCATGTGGGCCTGTGTGTGGATACAGGTGGAAATGCTATTGTTTTAGTTAATTGCATTCTCAGGAGGGTCTTAATTTGCTACACCGTGTGCGTGTGTGAGGCCTAACCCAACGTTAGCAACGCTAGCTTGCTTCATTCCATACATAAATATACCAGAACTTCAATGTTTCAATAAATCTGTTTTCCTTGCAAAATTAATGAGTGTCTTTGAAGGCCTGACGCTAATGAGGCTGCAGGTTATTTCTTTGCCACTGTCAGATGTATCTGGATCAGTGTGAGAGTGAGGGGTATTGTGGTCCTCCACCTTTTAGTCCCTGTCCCCTCCCTGTGTGCCCCAAAAATAGAGGAGCATTGTCCTTAGGGTTACTTAGGGACTAAAAGGTGGAGTGAGGGAGAAAACCAAGAGAAAAATGACAAATATTGCTGCCCTTTTGTGTGCCGGAGCAACGTGCATGCTAGTTTAGAGAAAGAAAGAAGTTCCTCCCTCTTCCTGTCTTGCTCTTGCTTATGGGCCAGAGCTAATGCAAATGTCACCCCATCATCACTACTCCCAGAAGCAGAGTTGCTGAAGATGTAATTTCTAGGAGTTCATGTCAGAATTTGGAGTTCTTGGAAGATCGTTTCTCCTTGGGGCAAAGCTTTTGGGACTGACTCATCAAATCAAGGTATTTTTGGAATACATCAAGGCAGGTGCAACTGAAGGCAAAGTCGCATTTGCCTGTTCTTGGAGGTCTATTAAAAACGTGCTCAGGGGTTGTGTTCGTGCACCCTCATCTTTAAAAAAGAAAAATCCCAGCCCCAGCACTTGCTATCCTATGTACGATTTGCACATGTTAGAGATTATAATAATTCAGAGGGCTCAAAATCTTGGTAGGATCAGTTTTGATCTAGTTATGACACAGCAGCCCAGCGATGGATGGCTTAAGGAGCCGCTGGAAAAAGGCTTGTCCATTGTTGTTAACGTGAGCCATCTCCTTGATGTTCCTTCCATCTCTGACAGAATGGTGGATGTGAAACATCTCTGTTGGCCCTGCAGCTGTGTCCTGATTCGCTGCCTTCTTGGTACATTTCTTACTCGTGCGGATCGTAAGCGTACGAAGCCATGGCTGTGCGATGTGACATGTTACATTAGGGTGAGTTATGCACGCAAAGGGAAGAGCAGAGTTGATGAGATGATGATAATAAGTTGGGAAGGTATGGGACAATGATGGGTATGCCACTCTAGGGAAATGTTCTGACTTGAATGTTGCAACAGATCTGCTGTGCTGTGTTCCAGAAAAAATAGAGAATTGGTGGCTTTGGTACTGCCTTAATTGGAAGAGGTAGAAGTCGTTGCAGAATTGCTGAAGTGTGGAAAAGATTCCGTACTAAAGGATTGACTTGAAGGTCTGTAGAAAAGGGTTGCAGTACTTTAGCTGGGACTTAAATAATCTTCTTTGCCGAATATAGAATGAGCAGGTGGTTGTCTCAACCTAGCTACTTTGAAAACTTGTGGGAGCAAGGTGGAGAGTCACCAGCACAACAGTGATCAGTCCAAAGCTGTTAAGATTCTAAGTAAGCATTTCAGCCACTTGCTCTTGCCTTCTGAGTGTGAAAACTGTAGGAGGAAAGGAAGGCTCCGTATCATAGAATCACAGACTGGTTTGGGTGGGAAGGGACCTTTAACGGCCATGACCACTCATCGTATCACAACAGGCCTGACTGAAGAGTCTCTCCCCATCTTTCCTGTAGGCCCCCTTGAGGTACTGGAAGACCGCTCTAAGGTCTCCCTGGAGCCTCCTCTTCTCCAGGCTGAACAGCCCCAGCTCTCTCAGCCTGGCCTCATAGGAAAGGTGCTCCAGCCCTCTGATCATCTGCGTGACCTCCTCTGGACCCTCTCCAACTGGTCCATGTCCTTCTGATGTTGGGGGCTCCAGAACTGGACACAGTACTCCAGGTGGGGTCTCACCAGAGCAGAGTAGAGGGGCAGAATC
>JAAGAY010131338.1:0-42994 GCA_011801015.1 Ardeotis arabs | reverse complement strand
ATAAGAAGGACATGGACCAGCTGGAGAAGGTCCAGAGGAGGGCCACAAAGATGATAAGAGGGATGGAGCACCTCTCCTATGAGGACAGGCTGAGAGAGTTGGGGCTGTTCAGCCTGGAGAAGAGGTGGCTCCAGGGAGACCTGATAGCAGTCTTCCAGTACCTCAAGGGGGCCTACAAGAAAAATGGGGAGAGGCTGTTCAGTAGGGCCTGTTGTGATAGGACGAGGGGTAATGGTTTTAAAATAGAGGGGGGTAGATTTAGATTGGATATTAGGAAAAAATTTTTCACAATGAGAGTTGTAGAACACTGGAACAGGTCGCCCAGAGAGGTGGTGGAAGCCCTATCCCTGGAAATGTTCAAGGCCAGGCTGGATGAGGCTCTGAGCAACCTGATCTAGTGGGGGATGTCCCTGCTCCTTGCAGGGGGGTTGGACTAGATGACCTTTGAATGTCCCTTCCAACCCTAACCATTCTATGATTCTATGAAAAAATAACTGCCTTTTTGTCATGGTTGGCTTTCTTCTATCCCATTTCCATAGTATTAGAAAAGGGTGCAAAATGACCAACAGAAAATTGCTGCATCATCATTTTGCAGTCTTTTCCTAAGTGTTTGTATTTCTCTTTCATCCTGTTATTCATCATCGATGTGTATTATTGCATAAGAGTACTTGGAGTTTATCCAAATATATGTTTACATATGGTAGGCTTTTGTAAGACAAAAATCTCGGTAGTCTTAGCTCTGAAGAGAAAGTGTTAATGAAGAAGCATGTCTCTGAAACATAAAGGCATAGAAACTCTCTTGAGAGAAGGTATAAAGTTAGAGGGCATTCTGGTCATTGATGAAACTCTTGTAGAGCAACATACAGAAAAAAGCCAGGTAGAAAATGTGGGATTTCTTCAGAGTCAAAAAAAGATGAGACAGATATCCATTCATAGGGCAAAGGTGTGTGGACCTGATTATGTTCAGTAGATGTTCAGTCACCAAAAAGATAACTCCAAGACTTTGAATCCAGTTTGGTATAATTATCTCTATGCAGCCAGAGTCAAGCCTCTTACTCCAAATCTCATTGCCTCTACATTTTCTTAGGAACTTAGACCTGAATTCTGAATACTGTTCAGAAAGTACTCAAAATTTAGTTCTTGCAGTATTTAAGACATGTTGGATATAGGAAAGCTCATTATGTTAATGGCAGTTTCTTGCTGTTGTAACTCTTGTGGGGAATAAAATGGTCTAATGGTGTCGTGAACCAGGCCCATAGGTAGCACATGCAGTTAGCATATTAGGTGATGTCTTTAAATGATTTAACATTTTAATTAACGCTTTTTTTTTTTTAATTCCTAGTTTTATGGATGGCAATCCATGGAAGGCAGCTAAAGGTAATTTTAATTGTATTTTATATTTAAGGACCTGCTTTTGCAGGAATTTTAACATGAGAAATGTTGGCAAGCTCGCAACAACTGCAAGATTGGGCAATAAGGGAATTAAAAAGATTTGTAAAAAAACGGTGACTAAGTGCCTATTTCACTGCCTGTTGTATCCTGTTATATCTAGAGAATGGAAAAAGGAAATTCCATATTGACTAGATTGAGCTGTACTTGCCATCTCGGTAATGAATCCATCATGCAATTCCTTCAAATGAAACTTCAATTAAACTGCACAACTGTTTCTTTTTACTTTCACACTGTAAAAATTCAGAACAGCAAGTGTCCAGGAAAATATATTCGTTGGAAAGAAGCTACCAAAGTCTGTGCATTTGACTGTCATCTGCAGCTTATTTCACACATCCCCCAAAAGCAAGAAGACAAAAATGGAGACTGCATGGGTGGTTTATTACTCAGCATTGGGGTCCAAGTGTGTCTTCTTGATGCAATTGTCTTCTTGATACAAAACAGACTGATAATTTTTTTCCCAATTCCATAATTATCTGAACTCATTAGATTTCAGAAAATATGAAAAAGTTTCTGATACCCTCCCACATGCCCCTGTATTTAAATTTTGGGTCTGGGTCCCCTCTTCCTAGTAACTGATACAGTAGTTTACATCTTTGTAGGTGTAAGAGGATGTAATAAGTAAACAAACAGATAATTATTTGCACTGACCCTCCATTACACTGAATCTGAAGTATTTTTAACAGAATATGAGACCTGCATACATAAATTTCCAATGAAGTCCATTTCCATGTTCAATACTGTCTAAAGTAGTTTTTCAGGAAATGTTCAATGTGGTGATGTAAATAGCAACGATTTCTCTAGAAAAAAAAAGGCAATTTCTCTTCTTAGAGAGAGCTGTCTGCTCAGTTCCTGTGTCACTACAATTCCTGTGAAGAGTGTTGTTACTGAGAAAGTGCAGTTATTCTATTCACACAACAGAATTATGGACAGTCTAATACTATTGTGCAATATTCATATATTGTGCTATAATCAACATGAGTTCCTGAACATGGTTCGGCCAGAAGAAAAAATTCTTGATGCCTTGTTGAGTAACATTTGCTACTTTCAGGATTTAAGAAAAAAAAAAAAAGACTCTAGATTTATTAAGAGAAAAAGGCACAAAGACAGGCAAGTAAAATAAAAAAGGCACTTTAAAATTCTTTTCCACTACCTTTCACCAGAAATTTGATTTTAAGTGTGTTTTGCTTTACTAGAATATTAGTTTTAGACTGGAGTTTAGCAGCTCACATTAGAAGTCAGGAGTCAATAACTGACTTCTCTGTTTTGGGGATGAGGAATGAGAGAGATTACTGGTTCTTACAGTTACATAGTCTTTCCTGCAGTTCTCTTGGTTCTGCATAGCTGCTCATCCCTCAATATTAGCAGTAAAGACTGTTCCAGCCTTCACAAAATATTGTCCAAATATCTGTTTCTGAGTAGCTCATTAATTTTCAGGGACTTGCCAGGTATCCCACCCAGTAGGTGGAAAAAAGATGTGCTGCTTAGGTGTGATGCCAACAATAACTAGGAATTCACAGCTATGATTTCTCACCAAGTAATTATAACTTTTGCTTTACTAGGGGAAAGAAAACAATACTAAGAGTGAATATTTTAATAACATTTACCCATTACCAAGTCATTCTCAAGTTTTCTTTGGGAAAAGGAGCTAAGAGCCTTTCTTATTGGCTGGAAAATTCCACTAACTTTCTTGGAAATTCCAGCCATGCTAAAAATACAGTATCTGCATGCCTATGTGGCAAAGCTCATCCTCTTTTCCTAGTAGGATGCATTCTCTATCCAACATAGACATCTCACAGTTGTATTACGGTGTTTGTGAGTGTTTTGGCACAGGTTCCTTCCCAGTTCCATCCTGTAGAGTGCTTTGGGCATTCCTGAAGGTAGGTGTTTGAATATTCAGTTAACTCCTGAAAATGTCACTACTTCTTAGCATCATAACCACGTTCTGTTAGTATAATGTTGTTTGTCTCAATTTAGCATTGTTACCTTTGTCTGGTAAGGATCAGGCAGGATCATGAGGAAAAGGCTCCAACACACTTGGGAAAAAGTGCTAGTCAGACTTGTATAGTATTTTCTTGCCATATGTAACTGCAGTTGCAATTACTGCTTGACTGTGTAATTCATTTGCAGTTCTTGTTTTAAGAGGCCATGGTATTTTATTTTGTTTTGAGGAGATACTTATCACTTCCAGGTTTAATACCATTTCAGACTCACATTAACCTGCTGGTGTACTACTATGTGTATACCAGGCTCAGAATTTGCCCATCAATAGTAACACAGGGGGATCTCAGTGCACATTAGAAATGTGAAGCTTGCCAGTAATATCATGGAGGTGGGATTTGCATTTTTTAGGTATGTATTTTCCTGTAGATTCTTTCTAAGACATTACCCGTCTGTTCTCGTTTATTTAGTGGCGGGGAGGGGCTATGGTGGCAGCTTCCGTAAGAAGCTGCTAGAAGTTGCTCCCCTTTGTTCAGTGGACTCAGCTGGGCCTAGGGCGGATCTGCTGCTGGCCAAGGCCGAGCCAATTGGTAGCAGAATGTTCCCTGAAAATGCCTCTGCGATAATGTATTTAAGAAGGTGAAAACAGAAAAAAAAAAAAAAGGAGAAGATGTGAAGATGCTGAGCGGGGACAGAGAGAGGGAGACGTGAGCCTTGTGGGCCTTGCAGGCCTCACCCTCTGGCCTCCCGCTGGGAGGCCAACTGGGCCCGACTTGGCCCAGCCCCTCTGCAAGAAGTGGAGAGGAGATGGATGATATGAAGAGATCCTGAGAGGCATCTGCCAGCCTGTTGTGAAGAATTTTTCTTGTGAGAGGAACAGCTGCAGACGCCAAGGTCAGTGAAGAAGAAGGGGGAGGAGTAATGCGGCTCCTGGCCAAGATTCCCCTGCAGCCTGTGGTGATGACCATGGTGGAGCAGGTTGTCCCCCTGCAGCCCATGGAGGCCCATGGAGGAGCACGGATCCACCTGCAGCCCGTGGAGGACCCCACACCGGGGCAGGCGGATGCCTGAAGGAGGCTGTGGCCTGTGAAGGGCCCACTGGGGCAGCTGTTCTGGAGGACTGCACCCCATGGAAGAGTTGACCCACGACGCAGCAGTTTCACGAAGGACTGTGGCGTATGGGTGGGACCCCACACTGCAGCAGGAGAGGAATGCGAGGAGTTCTTCCCCCAACTATGAAGCAGTGGTGTAAAACAATGCGTAATGAACTGACCACAACCCCCATTCCCTTTTCACCCCTGTGCCGCTCGGGGGGAAGGTGGTAGAGATAATGTTAAGCCTGGGAAGAGGGAGGGGTGGGGGAAGGTTATCTTGTTCTCTGTCTCATTATCCTGCTTGGTTTTTAGTAATAAATTAATAGTTTTTCCCCAAGTCAAGTCTGTTTTGCCCGTAACGGTAACTTTAAGGATTTTTTCCCTGTCCTTATCTCAAACCTCAAGCTGTTTTTCTTACATTATCTCTCCCTGTTCTCTTGGAGGGTGTTGGGGAGTGAGAGAGAGACTGCGTAGTCTGGTCCCGATCAGGGCTAAACTACGACACTGTCCATGCACTTAAGAGATCCAGTGCTGCAGGCACTTCGTTAGTTCCATATTTTATTCAGGCAATGTTTGCTCTTTTAAATTACAAGATTCTTGGTACTTGGTTTTTGGTCAAGATTTTTTTTTAAGGTGCTTGAAGTTAAGCCCTGAAGTCTGCATTTTGTGCAAGTTCAGTTTTCTAATGACCTAGAACGCTGGGAGCTGTGGACAGCCATGCATTTGGGAAATTCAAGCCAATGTACAAACACAGTCTCTGGAGTTTAAACTGTTTTTTAAAACTTTGACCCCATTATTTACAAGTTTTGACTTATGCAGAGGGACCACTCTGTGTCCTCCTTCTGTTAGATAATGGAAAATAGGTAAAAGAGTTAAGAAAGATACAGGAAGAGATTGTGTGGTAGTGTTTGCATTTTGTCCTGATTTTTTGTTCATGATAGGGATTGGGAATGGAAAATGTTAGTGCCTGAAGGAAGAGAGGAGACAAAGATTACAAGGTGCAGAATTTATGGGATGAATATTATCCTCTAGAGCATTTATGATAGAAGGTAGTTTTGGCTGAAATGTTACTTACATTCCTAGAAGAGAAGCTGAGATGACTGGAGGTGCCACCATAGGTCAAGTCAAGCATCAGGGATGGATGTTGGGACATGATGGAAGAGGAGAAGATTACACAAGTAACTGAAGAGGTGCAGATAACTTCTAATGATGCAGATGGGGAAAACAGAGCTCAGTGGAAAGGCAGATGCAAAGAAACATCCAAAACCAGCAAGGACTACCTAGTAGAAGAGAAATAGCATAACAGCAGACAGGTGCTACACAAAAGAAAGCATGAAAGGTGGAATGGGAAGGAGGAAGAGGGGAAGACAGCACTTGTGTAAGAAAATAAGGTGTCAGTATGAAAGATAGCTGCAGATCAGAACCAAAGGGAGAAAATAGATGACACACATCTGATTTGAAAGAGAAATTACAGATGAGATGAAATGAGTTTCAAACAAATGGAAGAACCCTCTTTGTGCCCTTATGGAAAATAGGCAGGTTTGTGTGACTGATTTTCCTCGCTAAGAAGAATCAACAGGCTTGTGACGGGAACAGGCCCAGAGGACAAAAAGGCACACTGTTTTTTAGGCTCTTGGATGCATGGAAGTAGAGAGAAATTGGCAGAAAGACTTTATGGTGGGAAAAAGAAAATCAGCATTGCTGGCTAATTAGCACTAGGCCAGCCAGGTAGCGTTCTGGTCATAAAGAAAAAAAAGAAAAAAAAAAAGCAAAGCAGGGAACCTCAGTAGCACTGCTATCTTTTCTACTGAAAGAGAGAGAAGTTATGATTGTATAAATAATTGAGCTACTGGGATGGTTTGTGCATTCCAGGTTATGAAACTAAGTAATTCACAAGGAAAGTTTTGAACAAATAGGTGCGGAGAGAAGGCTGAGAGACACTAATATAATCTCCAAGTCTTGTTTTGTTTCACAGCGACAGTGAAATTAGGTACAGGGTAGCAAAAATGCAGTTAAAGAGTAGAAAGTTATTGTAAAACAAAAGTACACCAAAAGGAATAAAGAGAAAGTGTTAATAATGAGTCACAGTCATAGAATCATAGAATCATAGAATGGTTAGGGTTGGAAGGGATCTTCAAAGGTCATCTAGTCCAACCCCTCTGCGAGGAGCAGGGACATCCCCAACCAGATCAGGTTGCTCAGAGCCCCATCCAACCTGGCCTTGAATGTTTCCAGGGATGGGGCCTCCACCACCTCTCTGGGCAACTTGTTCCAGTGTTCTACCACCATTATTGTAAAATTTTTTTTTCTAATATCTAATCTAAATCTATCTCCCTCTATTTTAAAACCATTACCCCTAGACCCGTCACAGCAGGCCCTACTGAAGAGTCTCTCCCCTAGTCAAGTGGGTGCTGCAGCTAAAATCGTGTAATCTATCTAGAGAATTGAATGAAGTCAGAAAGAAACAATTGAAATGGGTGAAAATTGAAAGGAGTAAGGTAAAGAACCTCAAAAAGAAAGTGGAGGAATCTGAACAACTGATCCATTACATGAATTGAAGTATTATAAAGACAAAAGAGGCATAATAGAGGAGCCAGTTGTGTTGGTTATAGTACTGAAAATATCTTTCAAAAAGTTTAGAACAATCAATCATTGCTCCAATGGCCAAACTCGCCTGGATGGTCCCAGCAAAAAGAAGCTAGTCCCTGTATTTAATTGAAACTCTTTTAAATGCTCATTCTCTTGCATTTTCATGAAGGCAACAGTTTTTCCTGTCTCTTCTAGTCAGGGAATTAACTCTTTTCCAGTGCTGTAATGGAGGACTGTGAAAGCCTGAATTAGATCCTGTAACTGGAAATGGGCATCTCTCCTGTTGAGCAACACAACATATCATCTATGTCTTGCATGTGGTTAAAAGTAAGAGCTACATCCGTTAATGTGCTTGCTGATGCCAGGGGTGCTTCCCTTGCAGTATGGTTCAGTGTTGGGGAGTACATTACCTGAATTGCATTTTTTTTTACAATCTAGTCACAACATATTATACAAGGCCTCAGTTGATTAAGTTTTCCATTTTTTTTTTAATGGACTAAATATCAGATCCTTTGGTAATTTAAGTGAATGTAGCTTTTGAAATGGCTTGTGCCAGCTGACAATCTATCTCTGTCTCTCCTAATAACATCTAACCTCAGTTCACTTTGATATTCAGAATGCTCCAAATGGATTATCCTGGAAGTTATTACAAGGTAAACAGGCTCCTAACATACAGCTATGCAAGACTAATGCCATACTTAGCAAATTTTTTTGTCTGAGCTTGATACTTCTGAAAATTGGCATTTATAATAGAAGCGTTGACAAAATCTTTAAATATGGAATGGTAATAGAATATTTTAGCACATATATGAGAAGATTGAATACAATTGTAACTTTTCTCCAGGTGAAAGTCAAATCCTGTAAAGAGAAAATCAAGGTTTTTATACTGAGCTATGGCATCTAGGGCAACTTTTCCAGATGTATGGAATCCTTTACCTAGAACTGGCTTGGCTAAATCCTTCTGTCTGCTTATGTGGTATAAAATGAATTTAAAATAACTGGACCAGCAGAAGTTTTCCTGCTGCAAGGGAATCCTCCACATGCAGAAAGATTATGGTGGTATAGAAGTATCTTGTGCATTGGTCAAATTTTCACCCTCAAATAAATGAAAACGATTTGCCATATGTGGACAGGGGAACAGGGTGACATTGAGCATGTTTGCTGAGGCTCTTCATTTGGTGGAAAAATAAGACCTACTTCTAAATACAGATCTGCTGGGATTAAGGAATTGCAATCAGCTTTTTTTTTTTTTTTTCAGCCCTTTTCTCCACCATTTCCAAATATAGACCAGCTAAAGTGGAAAATCTCTTAGTGCAAGTAAATGTATTCAGTACACAAAATTGGTATGTGCCTATATATTGGTAGGTTAACCACTTTGCATGCTCTTTTGGGACTTTTAGACGTATGTACTCAGACAGCTATTTATGTGCTGGGATTTTGCACATAATTTAGGGGTACACAACCTCATACTACTAGTTTAAAAATGTAAATCCGGCCAATTCAGAATTCTGTACATGTGAGGGAACTGAAATCGTGAATGAACCAACTGAGATGAACAAAGGTAAGTCTGATAGTGTATAAACTCAGCAGGATTCCAGACAAAAAACACCAGAGACTTTAAAATAAAATAAAGAAAGGAAATGTTTATGTTGGATGATCCTGGAAGTATATAATGATACTAGCAATGTCAGTTTCTTAATTCCATAGTCACCATGGACATCCCCAATTAATTCTCTATGAATATCCAGCCATGTCCCATTTTAAAACAAATTGACCCTTCCATAAATATTCCTTTTAACTGTTAATATGTATTCTCGAACAAACACACATTTGCATTTATATGTAGACATAGATCATCTGTCTATGACCTATGCTTTCCCTTGTACTAATGGTTTAAACCAGAAGTATTTGACTGTGTTTGTCTCCTTTGATAAAATAGTTTGCTACATGAATATCAGAATGTTGTATTTTTTAAGAAGCTGTATGAAACTAAAACATCATGTAGCCACACTTAATGTGTGATGAACAAAGGTTGTGGTTTTATGTACAAAGAATTTTTGTAATATCTCTAATATGATATGACTTGGTTAGAACAAATTTGAGAAGTGGCCTTATAGTCCTCGTTCTATTCATTGAAACTTCAAAAGAAATTAGGAGGCATTTTGGAGGAATGATACTACAGGAGCAAGTTTATTCAGGTGTTATTTACCCTCAGGTGCCATTTTTCTGGCATAGATGGTTATTTGGATTATCATTACCTTGTAGCATGTAAATACTGAAATTGTAATTTGCACATTTTTTTTTTCTCATAGGATTAATGTAAGAATAATATTAAAGATGGAGGAAGGAGTAGGTTATCTGGTGTGCTCCCACTCCTTTTCATCTGGAAATTTCTTACTTTTCATATATTGAAAACATTTGTGGCATGTTTCTTACAAAGTATAAATGGTGAAAGAAGAGTCTAAATGAGGAAGTAAGACAGGGCACAGAGGAGCCTAGGGAGAAAGCTAAGGTTCAGAAAGTCTAGTATGAAACCCATTTGCTTGTTGAAATAACTACTATTTGCAGCTGAAAATGCTCATCAAATTCCAAATATTTGGCTGCAGTTCTCTTTCCATAAACATTGGAGTCACATCATACATGTCTACAGGGCTCAGCCACACCTCTTCTGCCTTTGCCTCAGAATCCCTGCCTCTAGTGGTGTAGCCAACACCACTGTCCAGAACACTCTCCTTATCGTTCGTAATTCCTCCTTTTAAAGTTTGTTTTGAGGCTGCAACAGGCAAAGTCTTTCCCCCACCTCTCTCCAATTCAGGGTCGCTGACCTCTTTGGACATTATCAGACCAGGTTTTTCTTATGCTTCATGAGAGCCTGAGCTTAACCTAGAATAGCTGGTGATGTTTTAACTTTCAAGAATCTTTAGGGGCTATCTCCACCCTGTTGACATATTTAGCCTAAACAGATTGCCAGAGTTTTGAGGATGCCAAAGGCTGTGCTAGCTAGTTCCATTTGGGTCTCCCACCCAAACAAAAGGGTGGAGAATTCCAAACACAGTCTGATTCAGAAAGGCCAGAAACCCTGTAAGACTCCATGAATAATATTTATTTTTCATTTTTTAAGCCAATCCAGAAGAAACAGCACATCCTTTTTGCCTTTCACTCAGGCGTGAGAGAAATTTGAACCACAACAGAAGGTGGAAATTCCATGTACCTGATCTTATTGTTGTGTTTTTAAGCAGACCCTCAATGGTTTTAGTGGAGTGTTTTGGTTAAAACAGAGGCCAGTATACCACTTGGAATGTTTGGTTGTTTGCATTTAAATGTGCATGGTAAAATGTAGTTACAGACCTCCACCTTTGTGTTGACAATGTATGTGCAGGTAGTGTTACTTGTAGTTACTGCGTGAAAAGCAAATCCTGGGAGGTACCTGTCTGTACTGATAGCAAGAGAATCTTCTGACTCCTCTGCATCTTAGGTGTAACATCTGTGTAAAACTCAGCTTATCACTGATGCTGACAGGCTTTGCCAAAATGGACTGCTCTCTTGCTTTCCCCAATACCCGTTGGAGGAATTCTAGGAAGCGTTTCATTATGCCACAGATATCCTGACCAGGAGTGCAGCAAAAAACTTTCTCTAAAGCATAGTGGAGACAGTAGCTACAGATTACCTATTGGAGGTTTTCCTTATTCAGATTTGTACTGGTTTTGGCCAAGATAGAGTTAAATCTCTTCATAGTAGCTTGTAGGGGCCTGTTTTGGATTTGTGATGAAAACAGTGTTGATAACACAGGGATGTTTCGGTTACTGCTGAGTAGTGTTTACGTAGTGTCAAGGACTTTTCTGCTTCTCAGAGTGCCCTGCCAGTGAGTAGGCTGGGGGTGAACAAGAAGTTGGGACGGTTTACCCCAACTGACCAAAGGGATATCCCAGACTGTGTGGCATCATGCTTAGCCATAAAAGCTGCTGTGGGGGTGAATGTTGACAAGGAAGGCCATTGCTCAGGAACTATCTGGGCGTTGGTCGGTTTGTGGCAAGCAACTGCTTTCGTGCCACTTGTTTTTCTTGGTTGTCAATTTTTTTTCAAAAGATTAAACTGTCTTCATCTCAGTTCACGGGTTTTCTCACTTTTACCCTTCTCATTCTCCCACCCATCCTGCTGTGGGAGTGTGAGTGAGCGGCTGCATGGTGCTTAGCTGCTTACCAAGGTTAAACCACAAAAAGATTTGAAATGCCACATGAGCCCATTTGCCTCTCTTCTGAATCCCTGGAAATCATAGTTCAGAATGTGGTTTGGGTACTCGTCATGAATGTGCATCTACAGTGCTTAATTGGCCTTGTTTCTGCTCTACTGCACTCCTAACCAGTTTTATTCCAATAGTAGTGGAGAAAAAGAATAGATAAAGTGGATGAAATTCATCTGACTACATATAAACATCTACAACAAAAATAACCACTTTTGGCTCCCTTTGTAGTCAATGGAGAGAAACAAACATTTGCAGAGTATGATTCATCTCATTCTGAGATAGACGTCTAAACTAGTTTGGATGAATCATGTCCTAAAAATGCCTGATTCGCTACATAATGAGAGCCACCTCACGTGTAGGTTTCTTCACTTTAGAAACCCTTATCCAAAGGGAGATGAAGTGAATCTCACCTAAGGAGATCCTGAGAACAGTTAAACTACTGTATAAGGCCAGACCATCTAGTTTAGTACCACCAATGGCTGATGCCTGAGACAATATACTTAAAGAAGAATGCAAGACCAAGGCAAGTATTGTCTTTCCTCTTTATACTCTCCCAGCTTCTGGTAGTCAGCGGATCATAGTCTCCTTGCGCCAGAGGTTTCCCCCGATCATTGCTTATTGTAGCTATTAGTAATGTCTTCTATGCATTTGCCTAGGCATAGTGAATTAATGTACCTCACTAACCCTTCCCATCATACTCTCCTCTGGGGCTTCAGGATTCTTGTCCAGGATTAAGAGTGTCCTACTATTCCTAATCTGCCCATCTATGGAAACTGTTTCAATCTAATCACTCTGATACTTTTCTCTATTATTTCTATTATATCCTCTGGGAATCAGAACTGCATGTTGTATTCAACACATATATACTGTGTGGATTGTATTGACAGATTTTGTTCTCAGTTACCCTCCTAATATTTCCAACATTCTAGCTGTCTTTTTGATCACTACTGAGCATTGCACCATTTTTGTAGGTAATTATTCAGCATCACTCCAGAACTGGTTTCTTTAACAGTGAGAATTAATAAATTAATGAACTGTAAGGTACTTTTTCCTGTGTGCATTGCTTTACACTTCTTAATAGTAAACTTTAAATTCCATTTTCTCTCTTAGCCCTAGAAAATTCTGAAATTCTTCTGCAATTCTTTGCATTTATCTTGATTATGGCTACTCTGGTTTATTTTATATGATCTGCAAGTATTGCTGTGTTCTTGTTCATCCAGTTCTATGTAAAACAGAGCAGATGCCAGAATAGGTTAACATAGGACAACAGAGATACACACTCCTATAAGAACTGACCTCTTAGGCTCAATCTTTGCTTTGCATATTTTAAGCAGCTGTTTATCCTGTAACAGCTTAGTTTTTTAGAGTTTCTTTCATAGAGGATCTAACTAAAATCTGTTAAATTTCATGGTGAGTCTTTGTCAGTTAGAGATTAAAAGTTTTCACCACACAGAGGGAGAGTGAATTGTGAAATATACATTGTGTTAGCAGAGAACTGGGGTATTAGGTAGTGGAGGAAAAGCACAAAAGATAATTTTATAATAAATAACAAAGGCATTTTGTGGAAAACTGAAAGAGTGAGGGAAAAAGAAGAGAATTGCTTTAATCATACAATAAATTAGCATAAATAGGTTGTGATTCTAGTACTTGGAAAGAGGAAGATTCAAAGGAGGAGTCTTCCCTTTCCCTTTGTTTCAAGCCTGCTGCTTTAGAGTCTGCCTGCTTCTAGTATGAAGCTGTAGTGCACCATGCAAAAGTATAAATATGGATTCCTTCAGAGGTCTGATGACATTTTGTTGGAAGACACAAACATGTTTCTTGCAGATTTGTGATCTGCAAGAATTCCGTGTGTGCCAGTACAATGGGGACCACGCCATAGATTACAGTTCAAAATTGCCAGTTCACTCTATTTATTTACCTGGGTTAATAGAAACAAAATAATATTGAACTGCAATTAAACTGAACTTGGAAAAGGATTTATGAAACCTTGTCAACTGTGTTATCCAACACAATACCATTTGTGGGAGAACAAAGATTGTTCATTTAGAATATGTTGAAACCATAAGTGAAATCACCTTACAAATATTTTTCTCCTTGAACGGATAACATCTGACAGACGGGAAAGCAATGCCTAACCCACTATTAACCATTACCAGATTACCATTATTGTTAATTAGCAAGGCATTACCCACAATCCTCTGAAGACAATTGTTTTCTGGCTATCACCCAGGCCTGCTGCAGTATAGGCTCACTGACTCCAGAAGGCTGACAAGAGGTTTTTTCCTGCAAGAAGCATGTTGTGAAAGAAGCCTGGTGATGGTGAAACATGTGTTGTTACTTTAGCTTTAGGAGATCAATTTGATCACATTAGCTGGCAGCGCTTCTAATGTTCATTTCAATGTCAGGGAAATTTCTGCATCAATTTTCAAAGCATAACTCTGTATACTAATTGCTTTTTCTCTTTGGCAAATACCTAACCTTAACTAGGAACTAATTTGAAACCTGCACTCTTGTTGAGAACTCATCAACATAACATGAAAATCAGGTCACAGTTTGAAAAACTGCAGGGTTTTTTTCACTCTGTGAAGAGAAGTGTTTAACATCTTCATTAAAAATCTCAATGATGAGGCAGAGTGTACTCTCACCAAGTTTGTTGATGACATAAAACTGGGAGGAATGGCTGAAACACTGGAGAGTCTTATTGGACTTCTCTACAAGGATGGCCTGACAGTAATGCTGAATATGTTTATGTGGGAGATGTGTGTTTCCTCTTTGGACTGTGCCGATATGGCCTACTTCCTGACCTGGAAGATGCTAGCATTACTGTGGCAGCAGCCCATTCATCTGCTGAAATGAATGAAGTGCCGTGCTTTAATTCATGATGACCTATCTTGGTCACTAAAAAGAAGAGTCAGAGGCCTTCAAAGTGGTACCTCCCAGGTATCTGATTGGCATGTGGATGGACTATCTAGCAAGCATGTCACTGGACTGTCAGACCTTTATCACACACAACTTGAGAACAGTCCAGCAAATATCAACAATGACCGCTTCAGACAGTAAAGGAACATAAACAGGGATTGCTAAGGTTCTGTTCCTTAAAGGATTTCTGACTCGTGGTGGTAGGCTATTTTTGATGCACATCCTGATATTTAAGCCCTGACATTTTCAAGGTGAATTTTCAATGATCTTTGAAAATAATTCTTGCTTTTCCATTCATTTCATACTTTTGACCCGTACTTCTATTTTAATAATGTTCTAGCTGGTGATGCCAGAAGAAGTGAAGATCGGAAAGAGAAGCATATGTCGTTACTCAATAGTCTCATTGCTCAACCGGGCTGCCTTCTGCATAACCAGCATTTAGTGGTTTGCTCACTGAAACACCAGTGTCCAGATTGCATATCCCAAAACTCATGTTGCATTATAGGATCTGTGTCAGGGGGTATTGGAAAAGAAGACCTTATGTGACAGTCACTGCACAGGGCATGGTGGCTTAGCACTTCCTACTTGTGGAGCAAAATTTATTAAAAAGGGAATAGATATATGTATGGGCTCATTCACGTGGTTTTGTTCCCATCCTATCTGAGAGTGTCTAGAGGCAACAGAAAGACAAAGGTTTCATGGCTTTACTGGTGACAAAGATGCCTTTGTGAATTTTGTTGTTGGGCTGCTGCTGAGAGCCACTTGGCACTCCGCATCAGCTCATGGGTCAGGAATGGTGAGGGAAAAAAATGGAGCATGTGAGAGAAAACTGGCTCAGTAAACTAAGTAGTCTTGGACAGATGTTGTGCATAAGCTCACTTGGTGTTCAGAACTTAGACACCTCCTCACCAAAGCTCACTGAGAGGCTTCATCTGGAGAGCAGGACCTACTCAAAACATACTGACAAAGGCATTCCTGACAAAATTTGTCTGGGGGTGCCACCTTCATTATAGCTAGACCATAAAGACATCCTACCCATCCTCCTCTATATAATAATCTAATGGTGTGAGCCTGCAGCATGGAAGTCTGGATTCAGGCCGTCTTAATCTTAAGGACATGCAGATTCAGATCTCCTACTACAGTGCCTTAATCCTTGGCTGTAGGGGAACATAGGGAAGTGATCTTAGTACATTTTGTCAAAGTAAATGCAAAAAAAAAGGAGCCGAGATTCATTGGGTCAGAGAAAAAAAGGGAGATCTGGGCAATTTCCTGAAGGAAGGGAGTCTTAGACTCTTGATCTTTACTTTCAGAGAACTGTTCCTGTATATTATGTCAAGCAGTCACTGGATAAAATGAACTGAATTGAAAAAAACCCAAAATAAACCCTTTTCAGGGGCCTAAGTCTTTTTGCATCTAACCATAGGTCCTTTCATTGCTAACTTTTATGGCTGTATATCGCTTTGATGACCCTATTGTGAATTCCCTTCGTTTTACTGTAGCAAGCATGGTGGCCTGTTACTATAGCTTTCCTTCTGAGAACAATGACATGACTGTAAGCTGTGCATGTACATGCAGAGTGTTTGGAGCACATTTTAACCTCACTTACCGGGGCAGAGGTATTATTCTTACCTTGGCTTGCTTAGTAAGTTCACTAAGGGGCAGGAGAAGAATAATGGAATCCTGGAGATTTGGCTCATGAGATACAGCTGTGTGCTGTGAGTAAAGCCCCCTTTGGAGATATCATTTGGGGCCAATTTATTTATTTTGTAGTCAGGCAATGCTCTCATTGACGTCAATGGGAGTTTTCCTTCCATAAAATATGGGGACTCAGGTTTGGCCCTGATTTTTTTTCTCAACTTGGGCCACTTCAGGTAGTGCCAGTATTCTGAACAACCATTGGTAGGCAGAAAGCTTCTGTAATGTACTTAACATATCCTCAGGTTGGCATAAAAAAGTAAAAATAAGGAAAAACAACTCATTGGCCAGCTTTTTTCAGTATTCCCAAACGTATCTTGTATGAATAGTGGGACCTTCCCAGATGCATAAGGATAGCAGGTATTTTGAATTGAATCTTTCAAAAATGCTTTTAAAATCAGACATCTAGTAATAGCTTGTAAATAGAAATGTTAATAAAAATGCATCATATTCAGGGCTATTCACAATGTGAACTGCTTACTCCATCCCAAGCTTAGGAAAAGTAAATGTTATCCATTTTCACATAATTTTTTTAGCCAAAGTCTTTTAAGCGTATAACTTTATAGCTTTCATAAAAAGTGCATAAAAATGAAAAATGTGTTTTGCAATGAATCTGCCACTGATATGAGTGTTCAATTAAATGGACCGTGCAAGAAAAGAGGAAAGATTTGCTACTGGGATATTGCCAATGATATCCTTTGACACTTCTATGGTCTCATGTGTTCCTGATCAAGCAGCACAGAGCACTGGAAAATCCCAAACCAATAAGCCTGAAACCAGAGTAGTCTGCATACATTTTATATGCAGTCAGAAGAGGCTGATTTGAAATGATTGGCACTGACCTATGGCCTTTCTGTTAACTTACCTTAAACCACTTTTTCCCTTTTGTTGACACAGAACTTCACCAACTCTATTTATACCCTGGAAAACTGCATGTTTGTGCTTAGACAACAGATTCAAACTGTGTTTTTACTAGTGCCAGCCATTTGGAATTCTTTCCTACCACACTGTATCCCATTTCACTTTAAATCTTCTCTTCTGGACACATACAAGATTAATACATATGTAAAACCTGGTTACCAAATTTGGCAATTTATCATTGACATTACCAAGTGAAAAATGTAACTGGTTTTAGTCCAGTTTCTGAATTTGCCTATTTTGTTCCCGTCACAGAAATGTCAGTGTTCCTGATGCAATTCAGTACGGTTTGCAGTGTAAGATCCAGGTTGCCATGCATGCTGTACTGCAGATGCAGAGACAAGAGTGTCAGCTCTGCTTGTCTTATCCTTTCTCTCCAGCTCCAACTCTCTCTCCTATGACACCAGAATGCCCTTCCTTCTGTGCACCTGGTTTGACGATAGATGAGCAGGAAATAAGGACTGGTAGTTGATCTATCTTGGTCATTGTTTAAACTCTTAGTAACTGATGGATGCTGAGATTGTCACAAGTAATAGAGTTGCCTCCCACCTTTGTGGTGCAGGTTCCTAGGAGGAGTAAGGGGGGGAGAAAAGACAGGGGAGAAAAGACAGGATGTCTTCTGGTGGCAGAAAGCCTGCCTGCAATCTGACCTGCAAACCAACATTGGGTTCCCATGGTTTCTCTACTTGTGATCTTTTGGTTTTGGTGCAACCTCCTGAACACCAGATACCGAGAGTTACTGTCTCATTGTGTTGTGTCTCCCAGTACTTTTGGGAGACAACTCCTCTGCTTTTCCCTCATTGGGATAGCAACCACTCATTCTGCCTAAAGAAGGAACAGGAAACCCTATGAAAAGAGTACATAAATGTTTCCGTCATCTACTCTGTCACACACTCATACATATAGAAAAATGCATTTAGAGCAGAGTAGGAGCTCTTAACAAAGAAAGTAAAGCCAGAATGTCACAGAGACCATTTTTCCTTGTAAAGCTAAAAAAGTGGAAGTCCATCATGAATATATTTGCATTCTTGCCACTCACTGGCTTACCTTACATAAAGCTGAGGTCTTCCTTTTCCAGTGCTACAAATCTGGCACCGGTCATAATGACTAAATTCTCTTAAGAAAAATAAGAAGGAGAGAAAAAGAATTATTTTTTTGTGGCCAAAGAATGCACGAACTACTGGAAGAAGAATTTTGTAACTGCTTAACACAACATAACAGAGAGGTTATGCCAGTCTTCAGGATAAAAAGAAAATCTCATGAGGAATTCAGATTCTTACTTGCCGTCTCATGTAATTGCATTCTCATCTGTGCAGATGTCATTCGGTTCCAAGTATAAAACTACTATCAGATTTATTTTTCATATGCAATAAATACTATTTCCATCAGTTCAAGATTCATCTGCTATGACTGAATTTGTTTTCTTGTGCATGAGGAAAGATATGTAGCTCATCTGTCAAACAAATGACATGTAAAGGACCTGCCACTACTCTTCCAAACACGTCCAATTTAGATCTATCTTAGTCTTTCTTGGTGAAGAACACAGGTGTTCAAGATCTGACTCTCTTCATGGCAATGCACTCAAGTTCCTTCTTTGGCTGTGTTGACCACTGCATCCCCAGCAGGCACATCTGACCCCCTGCCCTGCATATGGACAGTTGATCCCTACAGTATGGGGACAGATCTCAGCCTCAGAGACAAGGGCCATGGCAGATCTTGTGATTGCTAAATGTGTTTCCTCCTCAGAACAGGACAACCTTGTCCATGCTGCTCCTGGGAAAAGCCTCTGCCCAGTGTTAACACCTGTCTCATACCTTAGCATTATATGGGAGAGTATTAATTGTCTCATGTCAAAATTGGGAACTATTATAACAATTATATTTAACAGATGAGCCTGGGAAATTGTTCACACTGGTGTCCTGACCCTAACCTTTTTACTAGAGTAAACATACTCCAAAACATCTGAAATCCACCCCATTAAACTTGAAACACTAAGAAGTAAGCTTGAATTGGTTTGCATGGGAAGCACACATTTTAGTGTCTTATCAGTTCTCATTGGTCTTTCTGACGTAAATTGAAGTCTCACTGAATATTGCCATTTAGTGGTAACTTGGGAATAGAGGAAAAATGCTGAAGACAAGCAAGCGCACCATTAAGAAATAAACTCAAGCCTTTGAAAATGTCAAATAAACATATCTATGTAACTTTTAAAACAAAAGATGGACATCTCTCTAGACTACTGAAATAACATTATCCTTCCATTTTTTTTCCATAACTTTATTCCCTTGTCTAACCAGGAATAATTCCATGCAGCTGAAATGAAATGCAACTGGGACTAATCTCAGTAAAGTTGCTTGCCTCATGCCAGCCAATGACTTCAGTACAATGAGTCATTTTAATTGCATCATAACTGTCCAAAACACCTTCTGTTTCGTTGACCTCTTGGAAAAGTGAAGGCTTCTTGTTGGGATAAGTCCTTTTTATTTGCTTCCTTGTTACAGTGTGTGTATGTTTGTCTATGAGATGTATAGAGGACTATAAAGAACTGAATCATCAAACTGCAGATGAAATTAACAGTGGTGTTCAGAACAAAGCAAGATGACTGGCAAACATGCAACTCTATGATTCCTTTTCAGTCCAAGTGGGAAAATAAACAGGGATGGCACTAAAATCTAAAAGAAAAACTAGTTATGCTTTGCATATTGCTACATGGACATCTTCAGAAATGAGAACTTGATATTCTCACATTTGTTGAAGCAAAAAGAAAATACAAATCTGTATTTGCAACTGTATTATTTTTTCCTTAATTATTCCAGACCTTTCATCTATTGTATCTTGAACTTCTTTACAGAGAGAAACAAACAAACCAATAATAAAATTTGTGCAATTTCATGGTTCTAATTTCCTTTCTTATGAAGTGGTCAAAAAGAGTGGTTTTATTCTATTTTGGTTACAGAGCATTTTGGCACAAAAGTAATTTTTGAATAATTTCCTTGACATTTGACTTAATAGTGTAAAGGAGAATGAAGAAGGAGAAAGAGGAGTTTCCATCTGGAATCTTTCCATTTGGTACTACCATTTATTCTGTGGCAATCAGCAGCTGTTCAAAACTCTCATCAAATGCAACCGGTGAACGGTATTTGTATGTTAAGATATATTTTATTGTATTTTATTTTGTTTATTACAAACAGTGTGGGTTTTTTACATGCAAATTTGAGGTAATAGTTCACAGTGATTTTAAGAAATGTTATTTGATTATTTATCAATAGGTTATTTATTTTAAGTTATTTACCTAAAACTGTTCCCAATTTGCACGAGACCTAGGCTTTAGGAAATGGAAAGAACTTCAGGAGGTCACCTATTCTGAAGAAGATCTTTGCAGGATCAGGATTAGGGCAACAGTGTTCCTGGAATTCCTTCTCAGCACAAGGTAATGTTTCAGGGAATCATCACTGGGGAAAAACCATGCATGGTACATTGATATGCAAAATTCCTGTGCAATACCTCTGCATCACATTAAATCCCATATTAGCCCAGTATAATATGTGTGATATATAGGATGGAGCAGTTAAAGTAGATTTATAGAGCAGTTTTTTCTTTAGTTGTCAGGAGAGTTGTTGAAAAAAGTACCCCATAATAGCAGGGAGTGGGAATAAAGTGGGATCGTGGTCACATGCAAAGATAGAAACCCCTAGTAAATACGTGCTCTGAGACTGAAAGTCTATGGATCTGTTTTTAGGCCTGTTAAAGTTAACAGGAGCAGTTCTGACCACGAGAATGAGTGCAATTGACATATGAACTTGAGCTCAGTGAACAAATTTGTGTAAAACAAGAGCAAACCTGAAACCTTGTGAAAAAAATCTTAAACTGAACCAAGCCTTTTCCTGAGGGTTGGAAAAAGTTTGATTAATTGTTTAATTTTCACATTCCTCATCTTTTCCATTTTCAGCTGGGAGAAAAAGTGGACAAGAGAGTATTTTGTGGTATTTTTACTGGCCTGACTGAAGCTGAAGAGGTATTAGAGGTAATCTCATGAGAAAGTTTGACCTTGCAAGATTTCCGATAGGTTTCCAGAGCCAAAAGATTCAGATTCATTTGGATAGACTTTGAACACGCATCCAGACTTCTGCATGCTTGCCTGAACTGAAGATCTGAATGTTTTGGTATGCCCTCCTTCCTCTCCTTGACAAATGCACATGTATATTGTGCGTGTATTTGCCTGTGTTATTTGTGAATCTTGGAAAATATGTGTACATTTAGACTCTTGTCAGAGGAGTTTCTGGGCTGAAGTGCTAATTCATTACTGGAAATAAAAGTTGATATAAAACATAAGTGCTAAGTACTCCAGAAAGTACATTATGAAAAATTGTTGAGCTATATGCAGTCTTCAGTCTCATTAGGAAGTGAGAAAGAGATGGCATGGAAAAAATTAACTTGTCAACATAGCCATATATAATTTTCAAAGAGCACAATGTGAACACAAGATGTTGTACTGACCATTCAAATAAATCAGAGAGCTGTGAATTGTTTCAGAGATTTATTGATTTAATTACCAATCATAACACAATGTGTTTGTTCAAAAGTAATCCTATAAAAAAGGAAAAACATGATGTATTTATGCAGCTCTTGGACAGAAAAGCAGATCCTTTGAAACAGTTGAGTTATGGACTGCATGTGAATCACACATTTACTATGCAAAGCTTTTAAAAAGTTTCTGTAGAGAAGAGCAGCATCAACAGGGAATGTTAAATGTTAGAGATTCCAGTGGAGAGCTTTTTGACCTCAGAGTAGCTGAAGATTTCTCTATGATTTTAGTCATCACTGAAACCTGAAACAGCAAAGGAGCACGCTGACCAGGAAGATGATTTAGCATGGGAAAATCATTGGCACTTTTCAGCCTTGCAGACAGACAGCACCTAAAAATAACTGCCCTGCAAAACTTGTACTGAGACAGAGGGACCCTGAAGAAAATTACCTGATGCTCATATCTGAATATTTGCTAGCATTTCAATATTTAAACACCCTGATCAGAAAAACTCATTAGATTTAAGCACAAGCTAAAGTCTCCTGAGGCAGTTCACATGCTGAAGTTTCTGCATGTGCTTAAGTGCTGCCCTGGGGCAGGTCTGCATAGATATGGAAGCCAGCGTACTGGAGCAGTACTGGGAGACAGGAGCAAACAAACAGATGTGTAGTTATGCATAAGGAGCAAAAAGAGCAAATAGTGGAAGAGAAGTCACAATGATTAAATTCACTGTCTTATGATGGATCCCTTTGTCTAAGGCAGATTTTTCTTCTCAGGACAAGCTGCTTAAAAAATTTGGTTGGGTCACCCAACGAATCCACTAGGCACCTGAGAAGTCTTTTTGCCATAACAGCACAGCACAGTGTACACATATATTTAAACAATACTTGTAATCCAGAAATGTCACAAGTTTGATTTTCAGGGACTTGATTCATCCAGAATGGGTCTAAAGCAAGCTTGTGTGTGCTCACTGTAAGCAGCCAGTGTACAAGGCCGAGTGAAATGGGAAGTGAAGTGAGTTAAACTTAGTGTTTTAGACTAAAAAGTATCACCTCCTACAAGTGATGGGGAATAAACTTACCAAGACTACAAGAATTCCTATCTACCTGACTTTTGGCCCATGTTCTACATGCCGGGAGATGAAATTAAACATAAATGAATGTGATTTCTTTGGGACAAAATTTAATTTTCCAGGCTGTCCACTGGAAAAATTAACCTCTAAACTAAATCTCTGGGATTTATTTTGGGCCTGATTTTTATTGGTCCTTTAGGAGTAAAAGTTAGTAACATCTGAAATACTGTAACCTACATCTCCTTCAGAGCTGGAATAAACAGAAATTTTAATGATCTATAAAGTTTTATGAGTGACTGAACTTTAGTCAGCAGTCTTTCAGTGGGATTTCTAGAAACATCAAAAGAATAAAAAATCCAAATGTAACATCATTCCACTTTGGTGGCTAAGAGTTAATAAAGTTAAAACCTCTTCCATACTCTGTCATTTAGCTCCATATCATAACTCTTGTTACACTAAGGTTCATTGCCAAGAATTCATGGTAGTAGAAGCAGTATAATGAAAAATGGACAGAAAGACCACAGTTTTGTTAGGCAAAACAGTTCAAGTAGAAGATTTTGGGCGCTGTGAAAGAAGCAGAGGTGGCCAAAACTACTTGAGTGTAAAAGCCTCCCCATATTCTGCAATTACATAACAATGAGTCTAGTCATTAATATCCATTACCTGTCTTAAAGTCCTGAGCAATCCAGTGCTATAACCCCTCCCAGAGTGCATCAAGCCAACAGCCTAAAGAGGTTCCCAAGGCCTCAGCAAGCAGAATAATAATGATAGTTGAGAATAAACACCTTTGTTCAGTAAAATTAATCATTGCAATGCTAGAGTCTGTGACCAGGTCATTACTTTAAAGGCAGATCCTGGTTGTGGCAGCTGAGCAACCATAATGGAAAAGCTCATAAGCAGAGGGCATGAAGCAGTTCTTTCATAATGCTTAACTAGGCCAAGAGAGTAAGACCTTAATGAGTGACAAGCTGAGGTGGAACTGGCCACCATGTCACTAGTGTAAGCAGGAATACTACTATGGCTATAGGATACTGCCATTATCTAGGAGTGATGTTCACTGACTGGCAGAAGAAGAAATGAGAAGAGGATAACTCTTTGTAAGGCAGAGAAAGCTGATGAAGAAGCAGGACAATCTGAGACTAATGCAGGACAGCCCCAGAAACTGAGCTTCCCTTCCTGGGAAGAGATGCAGTTATACAGAAACCCTTGCTCTCTAGTTGGGTGTAGGCAGTGCTAACCACCCACAGCCTCTGCTCCAGCCGTTAGTAGGCTTGAGGCCTCAAAGACACACCTGCAGAGCTGGGGGGAGGAGGTGGTCTAGTTTCTGTAAAATACCTAACTTGCTACTGATTTCCATGGGAGGTTAGGCATCTAAACATTAAGTTAGGTGTCTAATACCTTTCATGGTATTCCTTAATAATTCCAAAGAGAGTTTCCTCACCATCACTACTACCACTTCTGTAAGTAGCAAGGGTTCCTGTGTGATGACCAGGTCGGAGGCAGATAGCAAAGGGTACAGTTTCTCTCTGTATCAGTCATAGTGGATGAACGCAGTGGGAGTCAGATGAAAGGATAAGACAAGTATAAAGTGAACAGGGCTTGGCAGGTATGCTGAAATCACAACTTTGCATTTGCTTGGTCAGTGCAGCAGGGGAGTTAAGGAATTTATTTCTCTGTCCCCAGATGGAGAGGCTGCAGGGGAGGTTAAACTAAGAATTCCCCATAGCAGTTTTCCTTGTACATAGGGGACAGGCAGATGAAAGCATAGAGGTGACTGAGGAAGAAGCAGACGTGGTGATCAAGGCTGTCATCTTTGTCAGATCACAGGCAGGAGCTGACAGTTTGATAGGCCAATATATTTGACAGATAGGGTGAAGCTAAATGTGAAGGATCTTAAAGGCAAAGATAAGATGCTTGTGTTCGAAAATGTGAAACCACTGGAAGGACACAAGGAGAGTGAGGATGCAGCCAAAGTAGCGAGCCAGGAACGTGGTTCTAATCTCAATGTTTTGAATGGAAGTGAAGGCAGCAACAGTGCTGGAACATGGCTGGAGACCAGATTATTACAGACAAAGTGTAAAATGATGGGATCCTGCTATGAGCCTTAGCTGGCTGCTGAGAGAAAGGATGAATCTGTGAGCTATTATGTAGGAGGAGGCAAAGAGACTTGGATCACAGAGTGACTGAAAGAGGGAGCAGAATCTAAAATGTTCCCTGGTCATGGGCTGGAGGAAGTGTGAGGTTAAGAGCAGTGGAAAAATCAGAGAAGGTGGACAGAAAATTTAGTTTTAGCCATTACTGGTTGTCGGAGATGTGGAAGTGAGGTGTTAGAATGAGAATTACCTAGAGAAAGAGATAGTGAGAGATTTGGGAATTATTTGCAGAGGTAAATTTTTAGGGGAAGGGCACCCACAAATGGGATAGAGCTAGAAGATCTTCAGATAAATCTTTCTGTCTCTCTGACTGTCTTCTCCTGATGTTCAGGCAGCTGGAAAAGTCATGGGCATCACCAATAGCAACTCTTCTGTTTGCTTACTGAAACCATCATTTTCCTAATTTTGTTATATTTTTCTCACTTCTATGGTAGGAGGTGTACTGGGTACACAGCCAATTCACTCAGCTCTGGATATTCCAGATACTTATAGGGGTTACTGGCAGTACTGGACACAACAGAGCTTGTGAATTTTATGAAAAAGGACAGTAATTTCAATGCAGTGACAAGATCCATCCCAGAATGTGACAATCTATTGGATACACAATGGGCCCAGTCTTCTATGGTTTCGATATAAAATAGTGTGGATATATGATAAGGCCTTGGGTATTCTTAAAACAGCTTTATGTGGCTTCTTTAATTTTCACAGTGAGATAATCCTATGCTTTTCTATTTGGTGAGAAATCAGAGTCCTGATGGGAGTTACGAGATTGACAGAGCAGGAGATACTTGATAGATATGTCATTCTTATCAAAACCACCAGCTTTGCAGTCAGGTTGGATTAAGTCCCATCAGCATCCCATGGTTCA
This sequence comes from Ardeotis arabs, assembly GCA_011801015.1. Classification (NCBI taxonomy): domain Eukaryota; kingdom Metazoa; phylum Chordata; class Aves; order Otidiformes; family Otididae; genus Ardeotis; species Ardeotis arabs. The sequence continues at coordinate 17,528 of JAAGAY010131338.1, read as the reverse complement.
GCTTTTCTGTACTTCTCAACCCCCACCCCCCTGTCATTCTTGTTGATGGTCATGACACTCCCCCTGCCAGCCACAAGGGGAAAGGGGCAGTAAGGGCTTCTGTGCACTTTTTGTGCTCACTCCTTTAATCCCAGAGTGGCAGACTTGGTCTCTGCTGTGAGACACCAGGATGAGCTGACCTTCAAACTTGCTCCAGGACCCATCTCATGGCAGGTTTTAACTCCATCAGAGAGTATCAACAACATTCTCACAGATTTCTGCTGAGAAACCGAGGCCAAAAGCCAAGGAAAGTATTTGAAGAGACGGTACTGTTTCCTTTTTCCTACTAAACTTCTAGCCAACGTCTAAAAACCAGGGTGATGGCTGAAGTGCTGAGAGTAATAAACAGAACATCTTATGGATCATTTTGGCTTAAGAGAAAAAGAAAACCAGCAAGTCTTTGTATGCTTGAAATAATTATTAACAGTTTTTATTAGGAAGAGACCAAACTTGTTCAGCTTCTTTTATAGTAAACATGTCTGGTGGGGTGGAGAGAAAGGAGGGAAAATCACGCATATTTTTTATACAGTCTGGCTGGATCACTGGCAAGTGCACCTGTAGGGCATATGTGAATGTGTAAACCCACACATGTTCACTTAAAAGGACACCGTCAGTTTGCTTCAGAGCTTTTGTTTGCTTTTTAGTCTGCATTATTTTAATACCCTCTTAGAAGCTTAAAAAACATTATTTATTTCCCTATTGATTTCCTTCTTCTCTTTTCCCTTGTCAAACCCTTTCTGTGTGCTTTGTTTTGAGTGGGGATAAAATTAACACAGCTGGTCTTATTTAACAGCCCAAACAACTTCAATTTGTACCACACTTTATCGGGCCAGTGCGAGCAAGGGTGAGAGCATCAGCGGATAGTGATCTGAGTGGGCACGCCATGGGAGTGCCGCTTTGTGCTGCCATGCTTAAACTGGCCTTTGATGGGACACCAAGGCAACACAGTTCCTCTTTGGTTCACCTGGGTCGGGGAGGGAGGACAGACACATTAAAGAGATTCAGTTCCTGTAAAAATGTGAGTAACCACTTGCTGCCTCTTCTTGAGCAAAATGGATAAATTAAAAAAACACAGTGGCCTTTGTCCCAGTCTGTGCAGTCAGGTTAACACCTTTCTGATGGTGCAAAAAGACCCAGTGTCAGTGGAACTAAGTGCAAGAACCTCTGTTTTCAATCCTTACTGCTGTTATGAGCACAGGTCAGTTTGCAGTGATGCAGAGCTCTACCAAAAGCCCTGGGGCGCTGAGGCTGCCCATCCTTGACATCACCTCATGGTGCTGCTGGCAGCAGACACACCAGGAGAAGCAGCCTGGTGGGAGACACTCAGTGAAAGCCACCTGCTCCTTGCCCTCCCTGTATGTGGGGGAAGAAGGGTGCAAAGAGGAGCTTGCCAGAAAAGCGGTGATGGTAGGGACCCATTCTGCGTACTGAGCTTTCCAGGTAGATTGAAGTAGGAAAATAGGAGAGAGCGGAGAAGCAGGAGAAGGGGAATTTCTTAGTCAATCCAATGTGCAATAGCTTTGCTGTGGGCCCTCCAGCTACACTGGGAGATTTAGCTGCGGTCACTGCTCACTCAGCCATTGTCTTTAGGATCTGTTCCAGAACAGATTAGTTTAACTGTTGACTCTCATTTTTAGATATTGATCAAGTGAGAGGGCTAGAGGGAAAGCAACAGACGTTCAAGGATCAAAACATGCTTTTGTCTTCAGCCTTGCAGGCTTTGTCAAAATCTAACAAACCCTCTTTAAAGTTCCATGTGGAGGAAAGGATTTTGTGATTTCACCAAAGTTACACCCAAAAGGAAGGAGCATCACCTTTGACAGCTTGCTTAACACCAAATGGAGGGGAGCAGGACTGGCACTGGCACTGTGTTGTTGTTTCTTCTTCCTGATGGCAGGGCAGGACCAGCTTGCAAATGAAGCCTTGCAAGCAGAAAGTGCAGGAAGGTCTTATTAAGTAAAGCATCAGGCTAAAACATGCAAAATAAGCTGCGTAAGAGCTCCAAACCTGGTGTTTCACCTGTTTTGAGAATTCACAGGATTGCTGTCCTTTGTAACGTAACTCTCCAAAGGTTACCACAAAAGAGCAGACTGTGATTTCAGCAATAGCCATGGCTACAAAAGCCATATGAAATAACAGGGTGAAAAGAGAAATTCACACCCAGCCCATTACTGGATTAAGCGTTTCATGTTCCCACACAGTGTTCAGCTATTCTCCAGTACTTCTAATGTCAAAGAAACATAATACAGCAAGGCAAACAAAACGCTTCAAAATGCCGAGATGAAAAGCCACCCTTACGTGGAGATCGGATGCGGCGACTTCTTCCTCTGCGCTGAGCAGCTCCGGGTAGGGCTTTCCCACCTGGGCTGGTGGCATGTCATTTCAGGGCTTCCTTCTGCCATCTTCTGCCCCTTTGCAGTACTGCGAGCCGGGGAGCAAACACTTCAGCCTCCTGCACATGTCTTGTGGTCGGCAGCAGCAGGACCTGGGCTTTTGCCCAAGGGCAGAAGATCTGATTATAGTCATGCACCGGGAAATAATTGAAAATAACTTGTTTACAATAGTAATTATGCTTTACTGAAATTATGCTCTAAAGTGCTTATAGGCATCCCTGCCTGAGCATCTGGTGTCTGAGCACATGCGTGAAGATAGAGAATAGCTGACAAAGGTAAGAGACCTTTTTTTTTCCCTGAGGGTTTTTCACCTTGACCTTGAGGCTGCTAGCTGCACCCCCTTCCTGTTGAGGGAGGGGCTTTGTCCACTCCACCGAGGTAAGGCGCTCAGCATCTTTGCATGGAGGTCTACAGGTTGCATCCTTCGAGACAATAAAGAGGGCAGACAAGAAAGAAGCAAGAAAACATCTACTTCACGGTGATAGCAGATGGCTGTGCACTCTGATAGATTTTTTGCTACCTCCTAACAAAAATGTGCACAGTGATCGTATGACTTTACCATGTATGTCTCCAGAGATTATTGACTATCTGACAGGCCTGGCTTACAGCCGTCCCTTTAGTTTACTCTGACCAGCTAATGGTGATACTGACTACTGCTGTATGCCTGGGTTCTAGATAGGGATTGTCTCCTTGGGGTCCTGTAGCAGAATTATACACAGTAATGGTTATCATCCCGGAACAGTTGTGATGGAGTAAAGACTGTGAGGGACCCTCTTTTGCCCCTCTTTCTTTTAAACCTCCAGACTGAAAGATAACACTCAGTACACTGGAAGGCTACTAAATTGACACCTCCCAAAGAGGACAGAGTTGTGTGTGTGTAGGGAGCTCTATGTCCCTTCTGAAGTGGGTCCCACTCAGCTTTCACCACTGATGCATTTACTCTTAGACAAGCAGATTTCTGGATATGCCTGCCCCCACTCAGTACACATTACTCCCTGCCATTGCTGGTCAGGTATGAATATTTGAAAATATTTTGCAAATGTAAATATGGTGTTATTTCCTTCCAGCTGTATCCATCCACCGCACTGCCAGCTATCTCACTACACCCAAGATTTGCATCAGCATTCTGCTACTCTTATTTTCCTATCAATTAGTAAGTAACCTTTTCAGCTTTTGAGGAAACTTCAGCTGCGAGCTATATGTACACATATCTTCTAGGAGGCATTTGTGGCTGGCATTTAAACAATAACAACAGTGACAGCTACCAATTTATGTTCCTACTATTTGGGTCTAAGCTACAGTACTACCTGAAAAGGTGGAAGGAGTTCAGCTATTTTCTGCTTTTTCATAAGAAGTTGATTTATAGTTTCTCATGTGTTTTTCCTCATTTCATTTTGGCCCTGGATGTGTTTCTCTCTTGTCTCTATTTACAAATGTTGTCCCAGAAATACAAGGTTAAAACAGTGGTCACCCCATTCACCTCTGACTTGGAGTTATGGATGTAAAAGTCCCTTTCCTGCCAATTTCTATGAACAACTGCAACTAAAACCTCATATGATGGTTTTCCTGGCAAAATGCTTCTCCTCGTTTCCCTTCTTTTGTTACAGTTTTGTCCCTACACAAAATAATTAATACTTTATGTTCTGCTTTCTCTTACCTTCCACTCATCTTTGTTTCATTTCTGACTTTGTAAATTTGTTTTGGAATATAAAGGTCTTTCTCTTAGCTCTTTCCAACAACCTTGTGTGCTACATTTTATGAATGATTGTGATTTTTACAGTGTACAGCCTACTTGTGTGTGCAATTTCACAGTGCTAAGGTTTTCAATAAAATTCCTCTCACCACAGAAGTTTAGTTAAGTAAAAAATTAACTTTTTTTCCAGTTATGCTTGGGGTTACTTTTATGTGTTGTTAACTATATCTAATTAACATTGGCACAACAGTTTTGTCATAAAAGTGAAGACAATACAAGCTAAGTAATCCTTGCCTAAGATTTTAAAATACAGAGGATGTTGGGTTGGTTTTTTGTGGTGGTACAGTAATTAATTTTAATAGAAAACAATTTACTCCACCAAATCTGAGAATACCCAAATCTGTTTGGGCATTCTCAACCTATAAGGTTTATTTCCTTGCTTATGGGTACAAGTATTTACTGCATCAATTATTTGAAATTTTGGTGTGGTTAGGGGGAGTATCTGTGCAGTCCTGAGCAAGAAGCAGGGTTTAATGTGCCTGGCTGCAGAAGGCTGGGCTGCCTTCCCAGGCAAAGCTCTGGGCACAGAGCTGGTCGCTGGGGGTTCAGCAGGGCTTGGAAATAGCACAGGTGCAGGAAAGTTTTGGGGCCAAAGTCTGAATTAACGTAAAGACTGCTGCCAGCAGTAGAAAGACGTTATTTGCACACTGAGGAGTAAGAAATAATAGACAAAAAGCCTCCAAGAAATTAATTAAAAGGTGGTGATGGTGTGAAGTGTTATGATAATCTTATGTTTAGTTTATAATTTCTGGGTAATCTTTATCTTACTAAAACTTGATAAAATGTGCTGTATCAGTTGCACCCCAGTAAAGGAGCTGGGAACATGCTGAAAAAAGAGGGAGAGTTTAGTAAAGCACATTTTGTTTGCCGCAGTGTTTCTTTTCCTTCCTGTTTCTTCAGCAAACATGTACGTTACAGCACACACCGTATTTTAGCTTAATCAGTAATGTACCAGGCACCAACAGTTACACATCATCACACACAGGTTCTTATCATCTCTCAAGGTGTGTCTGTAGATAATGTGTAATGTGAATGTGAGTGAAGTCTCCATCATTACATGAGTTCCACATGCCAGTTACTATTATCTAGGAAAATTATTTATTAACAGAATAAGGGAGGAGAAAGGCTGGGTGCAGTTTCAAACTAGGGTTTCTTTTGCTTAACCTTAGGTTACATGACTCACAAACTGAAGGGTGAGAATGTGTATCTAAAGCTGTGATTTATTGCCTCAACTATGAAGAAGTTCAGGAGCATTTTAATTTGTCTGTCTCTGATCTCTGTCATTAATAGTTTACTCTGTAGTACTGTCCATGTATAGCCCTCGCCTTTCTTGATTTTCCTTGCCCTAAGTAGCCTGAAGTATTCTTCCTTCCCTTGATTTCCTTGGTATTTTCTTTGTCATTGAGTCTCTGCCCTGTTTCTGTTTTCCTGTTCTCTCCCTCACTCCTGACGCTGGAGCAGAGCATTTGGTTTGGAGAAGCGTCAGGGTTGCAAAAGCTTGCTTTGAGTGCTGTGGTGTTCCAGCAGTTAGGGTTGCTGTCCCTTGGCTGTGCCCCGAAAGACTTTCTATAACCAGAGCTGGTGCCAGAGTAGTTATGCCAAGTCGATGAAGGTAGAGGATTCCTCTGTGAACAGGGGACAGTCGGTTTGCTATCTAACTGCCTTTAAGTTTTCTCATGAATTCTGCAATGGCACCCAAACAAGCCTGATGTGGTTAAGTGTTCAGCCCAATGATCTCACATCCTCCACAGCAGTTGAAGACTCATAAACACATTTTATGTCTGTATTGGTATGTTGTCATAATTTGGGAAACACATTGCCTGGAAACACAATGGTTGGTTATGAAAGTCTAGTTTGATGCTGAGAAATCTCAGCCAGATGTTGAATTCCAGTAATCAAAATTAAGCTATTGCAGGAGCAAATAGAAAGTAGTGGAAGGCTAACTTTATATAGCTCTGTTTTTTCTTTTTTCTTTTTTAAAAAAAATCATAATTTAATTTTGTCTATAAAAGCAAGGACTACTTGGAGAAGACAACAATGACTAGAAGACTACTAGAGAAGAAATCCAAAGAACTGTAGAATCAGTAGAGCTAGTCAGGGAAGACATTTCATATTACGCATTAACTTAGAATGTATATCTGATTAGGGCTGTACATGCATTAAGTGTAACCGATCAGAGCTCCAAGAAAATAGGCTGTAGAATCAACTGGTGGAGGAGTAGAGATGGGTATGGAAGATATGGTAGTGAAAAGGCTTCATAGAAAACTCGGAATTTGCAGATACCTACTGCACAAGGCAATCTCAAGGCTGCTCTTCTAGTTAGGTTGACCCAGAGAAGTATGTCTATAAGAAAAATGTAAAGGAACAGAGTCAACTGAAAGACACAGAGGTAATTGAAGGCTGAATTTTCTGCACTGTGAAATGAAGAACAGGAAGGGAGAGAAGATGGGAAAGAAGGAATCTGGGTAGAATAGCCAGCTTCACAAAAGACAGGAAGAAAAATGGATATATGTGGCAGCCATAATCTGGTGAAGAAGAGTGAAAATACACAGAAAAGCTGTCTCTGAAAAAGGAATGTGAGAGGAGGACTCAGGATTGGGGGAAGAGGTCAAACAATCTTGTTGGAAGTAAAGGACGATTCACTCACCTCTCTGAAAAGCAAGATCCTTGCTGGAACAAACTGAAAGTCAGTGTGCTGACTTAAAGGTGGAAGCTCAGGGATCTTGTTTCTGTCAGACATTCAAGGACCAGTTTAAAGCAATATGCACAAGCACCTACAGTAGTTAAATCCCACAAATGATCCATGGTTAGTTTATTGTCCTAGCAAATAAACTAATAAATAACTAACCTTATTTTCCTTCTAGTCACCTGGATCCTGCTTTCTTATCTCCACAGGGACCTAACTTCAGAAGTAGATTATGTTTGCACACCCTGCCTTCATACCCCTCCACAATGCACACATTTAAGGCTGATATTTGCTTAGACCCTAAGTCTTCTGCTTCTCAGGAAAGTACTTCAGCTAGTATTCAGAAAATCACGATCATTGGCCTTGTCCTGAAAAACAAGGCCATATGCTTGATAAGACAACCACTTCTGCAGACAATGCAAATGCAGGAGTTCTTCTCTATCCCATCTCTGTAAAGCATGTGATGGGATACCATGTAGGGAGTTGTTTCTTAAACAAGTGAAGATGGAGATCAACAGAAGTGCTCTATGGTGGATAAGGAGAGACTTAAAATAGAGATGTCATCAGGTAGTGTTGAAAGGGAAGATGCTGGCATTAAAGGAAGTTAGTTTATAGAGGAGCAGAGCTGGAGCAGCGAAGGAGCAGAGTCGGGACTTTTTTTTAATGTTTTCACCGAGGTCTGAAGAATAAGGAAGCACTGATGTGAAATGTTAGTGACACAAAGGTTTGAGAGATGATCAAGATATACAGATGATCAAGATATACAGAAAAAATGAATGACCTGAGGACTGGGGTGTTAGAGTGGAATGGATTTCTGCAAAACATAATGTCAAGTATTTAGCATTGATAAAAATGGGATAAAAAACCCCTTCCATTATAAACCAGAAACTAATCAGGTAAAATCAACTGAGAATGGGCATATTATTTACCAGGATAAGTATGCACTACCGGTGTGATACAGCCAGGAAAGAGAAATATGGACAGGAGAGCAATTAACTGTAGAAAGAGGAATGGCTATTTTTCAGACCTCATCTGGAACTCCATGTCCTGCGTGGAGCTCCCTTATTCAGGAAAGATGAACTCAAATAGAAACAGGCACAGAGAGATGTGGTTAGGTTCAGCAGGGGAATGGCAAGCATCTTGCGAGGAGAAACTAGAAGAATGTGACATGTTTTTAGCTAAGCAGTCTTTCAGTTCAGAAAAGTGTTTAAGCTAATAGATGAGGTTACCAGAGAAGAAATAAACTGCATAAATGTAAACTGGCCATGTGCAAATTCAGAATGAAAATTAGAAGAACTTCCCTAACAGCATAGCAACAGGAGTAGAGGAAGTGAAGAAAACAAACTGCTAAAATGGAAGTTGATAAAAAAGGCTATAATATGATGTCTGCAATGACAAGAGACTGGTTTATGTGACTCAGGAGTACTCACTGAGCTCAGAGGCCAGTTTCTTAAATTAGATGTATTTTTATAGTTCGTGAAATCAGCATACCTGTGGCAGTGAAGTACTTTCTAGCTGAATGAGACTGGATTCGTCTGTTCAGGTGAGGAGAGCGCATTAAGATAATCTGTTCTGAACTTTAATGTAATACAGCCCATAGAAACCCACTCATTCATTTTTGCTCCAGGCTCAATGCATCTCTTTGATCTATGGCATATCTTTTCAGAAAGGTATTCAGATTTAATTTAAATACTTCAAGTGAAGTAGAATCCACCACATTTAACAGCAATGTCTATTGAAACTGCAATGCAGATGGTGTTTGAGAGAACAGCTTTTGACCTTCATGATTTTTTTTTTCTTTTTTTTTTTGCCATTGTCGACAGGCTTTATGAGGAAATACATCAGACAGATCATTGTGGAAGGTATTAAACTTCCTACATCTATTCTGGTCTGATGAATTCCTTTTCAACAGTCTCAGGAGGTGTTAATGGCCTGTGGTATGTTCTTTCTGCTATTGAGCCCAATTTTGAAATCAGTGAAGTTATTCCCATTTACACCAGGTAGGAATCTGATCCTTTATGCATATGATTAACCAGCTTTGTGGGATGAGTAAATATTTTCTAAGTAATCTAACAGGCTGGAAAATAGCTATGTAAGTTACCTCTGAGTAAAGCCAGCAGGCATTGTTTTATGGTATGCTGTGTGGAGTGCACAACATTTAATTTCTTACACATATAGGAATCTCTTAGGGTAATATCTATTTCCATTAATATTATCTTCCTAAATCTGGCACATAATCTGAGATAATCCCTTAAATTCTCTCTGTAGTCGGAAAAGAGAGATAAATGCTTGCCCACAATAAGACATCTCACGTGTTTTATGTACTTTGGATGGATCTCCTTCAGGTTAGAAAACTAACTTAAATTAAAGACTTAGCTTTTAAATTACGGCAATTAAGTGAAAGGAATTCTATTTATAAATTCTGGAAAAGAAATATCTTCATGACAGGGAATTCTGAGTGGCTATCATAGAATAAATTTGGAGTAGTGCAATGGTAGTACTAAATAAACTAAATTAGCCATTCAGATCTGGGAATAAATTTAGCTCCTAATAGGTAGCTATGAGCCTTAAAAACCAAGTATGGAGCTGAACCCAAGCATAGCTAAATAGTGATTAGATTCATGGTTATTCTTCCTTTGCAACATTTGTATTTGGTTGTAGTATTTCATTGGCACCCCTTCCAGAGATCTCAGACACCCTGGAGCGCATTCCTGTGCAACCAGCAGTGTGCATTCTGGAGGATGCTCCCACTATATATGACATCTTTTGACAAGCTTATTTTTAGCAGCACAGTGGTTATTCCTTGTTTTCAGTACCCAAAAACTCTTTCAAGAGCAACATGCAATGGTGCCAGACATTGAACTAAATCTCAGACTAATCAAAATCTTTGCCCAAATGACCTTTTTTATGTAGAGTCAGCACACTCTTAAGCATGCCTTTTATAAGGATAGTTTGAATATGTTTAATCTGTACTACGATGCTATGAAAAGAAAGACTGCTCTTAGCTACAGCAGTCAGCACAGCCATCTGGAGGTCAAGTATTTTTAGAGGTCTGACTTCGATTATAGTATGACCCGCAAGCTCATGAATCGTCACGGGGATTAATGAAGTGTATAAAGTGTGTGTGCTTGTTAATCTCATCTATGGACATGACAAAGGAAGAAATTCTTCACTTTGAGATAGTGAATGGTTTAGCAAAGAGAAGACACAAAGCCTAACCATATGCTGATGGAGACCCTACTGCTTATTGGAAAAGTATCTTATTATCTTAACAGTTAAGAACTATAGTGATTGTGCTGAAAGGAGGCATGACATGAAAATGATCCTGTTTCACTTTTAGCCATGAAGTTTTCACTCTTCTTCCTCTTGGCATTCCCACCTCTGTTTTAAATGTTATCTATTAGTTTAGATTCTATTTTAAATGAAACCTGGAGTTTAATAATTTGCATTGATTTTACTTCACGCTTCCTGTAAGTTCCTCTGGTTCATGCCATGTATATAAATATGGTTGCTCAAGATTTGACTTTGGCTCGGTGAAATACTTTCGCAGGGGCAAGTATTTCTCATAGTAGCTCTGATAACATAAAATAGGAAGTTTACTAACTGAATTTTGCTTTGAGTTGTTACATTAGTTCCTTAACTGTAAAGTTAACAGGAGGGCCCATTCCAGCTGTCCATCCAGGGCAGATACTCTGAGGCAGAGTACTTCCATAAAGATTGTCTTACTTGGTTCTTCAGAGGAGGTTTTTAAAGTTTCACAGTCACCAATAAGACAAACTGTGTGCAGAGCTTTTAAATCCTTCATGGATGATGGCAGTCAGAGTCTCATCTTCAGAAGCTCATCCCTTCTGATATGGTACTGTTTGGCAAAGAAAAAGTCAAAGGGATCAGAGAGCAAGTAAGGAAGCACATCACGGCTTCCAAAAGATTGAGTTTGTCTCTAAGAACTTCTGTAGATACAAAATCCCCTGGTTTGTTCCAGTATGTGTCTTCTTTCTTTCAATGTCAGTAAAGAAGGGTTTTGGACATGTCCTGTAGCTTTAAAGAGAATCATCTTTGTGCAACAGCCAAGAGTATCCCAGATCCATGTGCTTGTCTGTTCAGAGGGAGGTAATCCCAGAAAACTTGTGAAAGCTGAACAAAAGGGAACTATTTTTACAGTAGTGGTTAACATTTGGAGCTAAGTGCTGGATGGTACTGCGGTTCCTCTGAAAGCAGCTCAGCACTCTCAGCTCTGATTACAGTCTTGGGAGACCGACAGTCCCTCAGCATGGGCTTCTTAGCTTTTCTGAGGACCGGGCTCTTTACAGCATCTTTCTTCAATGGCTTTAGTAGGAAATTAGTTTTTTAGTACAAATGTGAATTGCACATGTGCAAGTTACAAATCTGGATCATTGCCAGTAGGTGAAGTAGCTAAATCTGCTGTTTGGTAGTTACTATAAAGTTTTCAGTAATACTCTTCAGTTCTCTTCCTGTCCTTTCTGCTAGAGAAAAAAAGATTTGGAAAGAAAAGAGCCTTTTTATGTACAGAGGGGATAAATGAATAGCACTTGCAGGCCGAAGATAAGTGGGAATGAAAAGATGATTTTTTTCAGCAAATGTTTATAGTCTGCAAATGATAGAATTTTCATATTCAAGCTTTGTGAAAAACAGCACTCAGGGGCAGAAATGAAAGGTTTGTGTGTGAGGGGATTACACTAAAAAAGCAATACAACCATCTGAATCAGAAAAGATTCCAGTGTGCACAGAACACTGCGGAGCAGTGAAGTTTAATGCCAGCAGGATTGTGAAGGTCAGTGAGCAGATGAGGGTTGATGGAAACTCCTCTCTGGACTGTGAAAAGACTGTACACATCTGGTAGAATAGTCCCAGAGGATCTCTGCCTTGCAGGAGATTGCGAAGCCTGTAGCTCACTTGCTGTGTAGTGTTATTTTGACAGCATCACTTTGTCAATAGTAACCATAGAAAAATAAAGAAGCTCCCATTCAACTTTCAGAGCACGGATGTTTTATCCTAAATGAGACTTAAGGAATCAATAATGTTGAAAGCTAAAATTTGCTTACTTATGTTTGTTTTTTAATTTTTTGTATGTGTTTACTTACTTTGCCAAACAGAGGTATGCCTCAGTGAAAGTGGGGATTGAGTGTCATATTATCCTGAAATAGAAGAAATACACTTGTCAAAATAAATATCAAATCTGTATTTTTGGAGCAAAATTTCATGACAGATGTTATGTACTTCCTGTGTACTAATTCTAAACATAACTGGTGACCACATTGCCTGCCTGCCCATATTATGTAGAGTTTTCATATAAGGCATTAAGAAAGCACCTTTATAGTGAAAAATACAATTATAGTTACATAACTGATGACTAGAAAACAACACCAGAATAACCTAGTTCCCATTTTCTAACATAAAATATCAGATTTTTGGATCACAAAATAGCTGTATACCTCTCTGGGTCTCATAATTTGGGAAATTTCCCGTCCAAGGCTGGAGGGCAGCAGGGGAAATTCAGAGAGAAAGTGTCACATTTTTCTGGCAGATTTACTATTTTTCCCTTGGAAAAATTAGAGCAGAGAGGAAGGTCAGATATATCATTTCTAATCTGTACTGGCAGTGACTTTCCTTCTAAACTTCTTCTGATTTACATGGGCATAAACAAAATCAGAATCAAGTTTCCAGTGTTTAGACCTGAATATGAAATATGTATGTCCTTTTCCAGGAGAAACACTCCTAGGTCAGCTCCCCCCTGCTTGAAAAAGAAGGTGAAACTCTAAAGACGTATCTGAAGCCTTTTGATTCTTCATTGACAAAGGCTGTTCTCTATATTTTTGGGGCATCTTTCTTCACAGCAATCCGTACTTTATGGCACAGACAGTTTCAAGATATGCTGAAAATGCAAGGGGTCAAAAATACCACTTTGTATGTTAGTACCAGCTCCCATGCATTGAGCTCTGCCTATTATGAATCATATTCAGTATGGGTTCTTTAGCAAGTATTTTTTTAATGAAGTTAGACTTAATAATGTACTTATAGGCTAGATAGTGAAACCCTTACTGACGCTGATTAGCATGTTAATCCATGATGGATTCATTCTGAACCAACAAAATGTTTTAAACCTGGAGACGTATAGTTTAAATGAATCCCGACCAGGTGCTGGGAAATAGGAAATCCCTGACATAAGCCTTACATAAAAGAACAGCCTAGTTCATGAAGTACATAAATGAGCAAAGAGGATGTAGAACAGCCAAGAAGGTTAGCAGTAAATGAAAAGGCCTGGGGAGGCAGGGAAGGTGAAAAGAGAAATATGTGGATTAGGTATGTGAGTTTATTTGTACTTAAGAACTTCCTTTATTTTAATATGAGCCAAATAGCCTAAAAACATGTATTTTGGAGAGTCTGTAGATGAAAGGTTAGAAGAAAACCAGCAGTGTACGGGAAAAGGAGGCTGCATCCTTTGGGAGGGAGAGTGGATCACCGGCAGACTTGCTGCACGAGGTTTGTTTTCTGGTGGAAAAGTTGTTGCTTTAGGGGAAGTGAGAGTGTTTGAGACACCAGATCTTGCTAAAGCAGGAACATATGAGTGATGTTGGCACCAGGCCACAGAGCGCCTGGATAGGAGTCCAGCACAGAGCTGGCCAGGGGTTTTCTGATGAAACTCTTTTGTCAGAACAGGAATCTTTTGTGGAGACATATCCCCATTTAAACTGCCTCTCCGGGGACAAGATTTCCAGTGCTAATGTGAAAAGTGTGGTCAGATGGAGGGCATGACGCACCTCTGACGAACACCCCAGTGGCCAACACACTCACCTTGAGTCCTGCTCTGAGTGCTTGCTCTGGGATGAAAATGTTAATGGCTACAAACACCTATTATTTCAAAGCAAAAGTAAAACTCCTAACAGGCAAGAAATTGGTTCTCAATGTGACAGTAATAGGAGCCCAGTTCACTCATATAGCCCATAGGAAACTGAGAAGCTCCAGATCTCGCTCTGAGACGCAACTTTGTTTGTCCTCTTAACAGCTCAGGATGAGGTAGGAGGAAGGAAAGGAAATTCTAGAAGTCTGTAGCAGTATTTGACACCGAAGGACCACACAGGACTGCTTTCTGGGTGGATTCAAGCTTGCTCTGAACTGGAACTGCAGTGATGCTGGTGTAAGTGCACTGCTGAAGTGCAGTCAATTAGCATCTCTGAGAGACTGGGCTTGCTGCTTTGGGCTCCACACTATGGCAAGTCCTCGGCTTTGGGTTGGGTCAGGGAAAAGCCATCTGATGGCAAAAACTGTGCAGATGTGCCCACAGTGTTAAATACTAAGGACAGATCCTAATTTCCTTTTTTTTTGCACTTTTTACATCACTCTAACAGAGTTTAAAAAAAAGAAGTCCTAAAAGGGAAAGAAACATGTTCTTCCTTCAGAGCACTATACCAGCAAAAAATGTCTGCTTTGAGACACAGACGTGTCCCATTGGGCAGACTCTTAAGTGAGATCCACCTCATGTGACTACAGTTTCCTGGGTTCACTTTTTGGTCACAGATGGTTTAAGGGCACAGTTCATCTGGTCTGTTTTCCTGTCTATTTTCCTGTCCAAAGAAGGGCAAAAAAGCTGGTGAAGGGCCTAGAGAACAAGTCCTATGAGGAGCAGCTGAGGGAACAGGGGTTGTTTAGTCTGGAGAATGGGAGGCTGAGGGGACACCTTATCACTCTCTACAACTACCTGAATGGAGGTTGTAGCGAGGTGAGTCTTTTTTCCCAAGTAACAAGTGATAGGATGAGAGGAAATGGTCTCAAGTTGCACCAGAGGAGGTTTAGATTGGATGTTAGGAAAAATTTATTCACCAAAAAGGTTGTCAAACATTGGAACAGACTGGCCAGGGAAGTGGTTGAGTCACCATCCCTGGAGGTGTTTAAAAGATGTGTAGATGTGGCACTTAGGGACATGATTTAGTGGTGGACTTGGCAGTGTTAGGTTTATGTTTGGACTTGATGCTCTTTAAAGGCTCTTCTCCAACTAAGTGATTCTATGATTCTAAGCCATGTGAGGTGTAGAAATTTGCAAAAAGTTTACCCACTTATAGTATTGTCGATCACATGTCAGCTGCCCAAAATCACGAGAAAGGTGTAAGACTCGTGTGATTAAATACAATATTGCTGTCTTCTTTCTTCTACTTTTTCTTCACCCTTTGGAGTTTTCAGGTATATTTTTGTCATGCTTTCCACTCTTACTTTTCATCTCAAGGCCTACATGAAAGGATATTTTAAAATAAGGGCAAGGAATCTTGTAATTATTTGACTATGAGAGTTAAGTGTAAACTCAGCAGCCACATCACTGCCACGTATATTCCAATGCAAAATAATTCTCCATAAATAAGATCTGTTAGGACACTGTAATATTTTGCTAGGAGTCAGACATAGGAGTATACTTCAGTTTTACAACGGAAGTATTACTAGCTGTTATGGTATTGCAGTAAGATCTGTTTGCTAAGGTTGAACCTAAAACAAGTGCAGTAGACTGACTGCAATCTCAGTCAAGACCCAGTGTTGCAAATATCTTCAAGGACAAAAACAGACACTCCAGTTTCCCACTGGTTTGAAGGCATCTGTCCTACTATTTGGGCAGCAAACATGTCTTCTTTAGGCAGTCTTTCTCATTTAGATGAGTGCCAAAATGTTGTTAAGGTTGATGGCACACAATACTTGTTTCACCTGGCATGATGGGTGGGCAACTTATTGTGAAAGAATGAAAAAGCTCTTGTACTTTGCACCACTGTTTAGACAGGAGTTTAATCAGGAAATGTAGAAACTTATTGAGTAGAGACTTCGGGGCAACAGATGAGGTTCCAAGAGGTGAAGTGTCCCTTGAACCTGTCTCTGCACAGATATATAGGCTGTCCCTACTGATTCAGTAGATCTCTCCATCTACTGATGTCTTTCAGGCTGCAAGCTCCATGCTGAATATAGTTCTTACTCATCTTCTCCATTGCACATTTATCACCACACTGAGCAGAAATTCCAACGGCAAACAAACTTTTATTATCCACTACCCACATCCCACTGTTCAAAAAGCTTGCTGCTACCCAGGAGAAACCAGTTTTTCAAGTCCAGTCCCGAAGGCATGACTGACTATAGAGTGAATCATCTGATCTGGGGCTTTGGTCACGGCCTGACCTGGGAGGCACCTCACAGGAAAAGGAGGTTGTAAAGAAAGAAGAAAAAAGACTTCAAGTAAGGAAAGCTTAGAGGCGAAGAATGATAAAATCATTATAAAACCAACTGTAGCTGCTTGGGAAGTGTCAAAGGGGAGATGCTTTACTCCAGGTTCATTACAGGCATAACAGCATTTTTTTTCTGCCCAAATATGCCTCTCCCTCTCTAGTTTCTTGTGTGACACAATGGGCAAAGTCAGCATGTCATCACAGCTCCTGTGCCATGGTAGGGAGCTGTGTGTATTTCTGCGTCAGAGGCTCCCACCCTGCGCTGCACCTGGCCTGTGCACTGATAATCCTCCTCTGCTATCTGTAAGGAGGAGTCGTAAGTGAATGGAGTTTTACAACTTATTTATGGGGAAAAGGTTTTGAGCAGTTTGTTGCGTAGGCTTTGTTATTGGTAGGGCATAGCTGATCAGTTAGTGGAGGGGTAATGGGAGCAATTTCACATGCACTCAAATAGCAGCAAAATTTCTCATGCTGTTGCTGGCATTCATAAACCTCTGCAATTATCTGCATGACCCTCATACATATAGGTACAACTGCAAACGTAATCTGTGCCATAGTTGTAGCTTTACCCTTTTCCAAGACATGTAAAAATGCACTATCTAGCCAGGAAATAAGAAACCATCAACTCATACAGAAGATTTAACCTGCAAATCTGTCACTTAATGGAAACTGCTTGTTTAATCTTAGATGACATATTTTTACTTTGGATACCATTAAATATAGATATGAAACATGTAGGAATTGTGGTAAATTCAGATACTGAGTTTCTATTCAGCAGCCACATTTAGCAGGTTGGAAACCCACTAGGAAATGTATTTAACTAACTTTGACATTATTTTCTATTTGCCATTACTCGCAGCCCAGAAGGCCAACTGCATCCTGGGCTGCATCAAAGAAAGCATGGCCAGCAGGTCAAGGGAGGTGATTCTGCCCCTCCGATCCACTCTGGTGAGACCCCACCTGGAGTACTGCATCCAGTTCTGGAGCCTTCAGCACAGGAAAGACATAGGGTCCAGAGGAGGGCCACAAAGATGATCAGAGGACTGGAGCACCTCTCCTATGAGGACAGGTTGAGAGACTTGGGGCTGTTCAGCCTGGAGAAGAGAAGGCTCCAGGGAGACCTTATAGTGGTCTTGCAGTACCTAAAGGGGGCCTACAGGAAAGA
This sequence comes from Ardeotis arabs, assembly GCA_011801015.1. Taxonomy (NCBI): domain Eukaryota; kingdom Metazoa; phylum Chordata; class Aves; order Otidiformes; family Otididae; genus Ardeotis; species Ardeotis arabs. The sequence goes on along the minus strand of JAAGAY010131338.1, from coordinate 277 downwards.
CGGGGAGAAACTCTTCAGCAGGGCCTGTTGCGATAGGACAAGGGGTAATGGTTTTAAAATAGAGGGAGGTAGATTCAGGTTAGATATTAGGAAAAAATGTTTTGCAATGAGGGTGGTGGAACACTGGAACAGGTTGCCCAGAGAGGTGGTGGATGCCCCATCCCTGGAAACATTCAAGGCCAGGTTGGATGAGGCTCTGAGCAACCTGATCTGGTTGGAGATGTCCCTGCTCCTTGCAGGGGGGTTGGACTAGATGACCTTTGAAGATCCCTTCCAA
>JAAGAY010131337.1:0-48661 GCA_011801015.1 Ardeotis arabs | reverse complement strand
CCCTACATACCTATAGAAGCTTTTCTTGTTGCTTCTTATGTCCCTGGCCAGGTTCAATTCTGTCAGGGCTTTAGCTTTCCTCACCTGATCCCTGGCCACCCGCGCAGCCTCTCTGTAATCCTCCCAGGCTACCTGCCTCCGTTTCCACCCTCTGTAGGCTTCCTTCTTCACTTTCAGTTGGTATTTAATTTATGGATATTGAGCAGGTGACCACTCAGTGCTTAACAGGAACTAGCAATTAGTGTATGTAAATCAACTAGGACAGCAGTATCTCAAATGCTGTTCTGCATAGAGGAATAGTTAATTTGTAGGAATACATGTTTCCAGCCCAGATTTCAAAAAGTCACGTTTTCCACTGCTGAAAATCTCAACACCTACAATATTTGTTGTGCATTTTATGATTATTCTTAATGCCCTTGCAAACATGTTTAATAAAATGCTAACAAACCATCATCTGTTACTTAATTATGTTTATCTAGGCAGATAAAGTTGGGGTGGAGGGAGCCTGTGGTAAAAAATATTGTTTCCCATTTGGCAAACACTGACTAAATTTACAGCTTAATTATTCCTTGTAGTGCTGTAGTGAGATTTTCCTGTTAATCATACTCAGGTCTAGAGTTGATTTAAAAAAAAAAAAAAAGTTGTAGATTTTTTTTTTGTAGTGAGGTTTAAAAAGTATGTTGACTCCCAATTAAATAAACTTCCCCTCCAGTAGGGGATTTAAATGTTTGTGAGGGTTCACTGGGAACTGCACAGGGAGCTTTTCTGACAGTGATGAAACAAGGTGTTTCTAAGGCAAGACACATATCTCAGAAAATAACGTTATGGTTGCCTTCAGAAACTTTGCCTATGGAAAATATCAGAATAATTCATCTTAATTAATAAAAATACCTCTATGTTTCAGCAACCAAGTACAAGAAAAAATAGAGGTCAGTTCCAGAAACCTTTATTCATGAGAGTATCCCACTATATTCCTAAAGACCACTTGTGTGCACAATGATGCCCATGTGATTAAAGACTCCAGTTTCTCTCTAGATGTGTTTTTCAATGCTCCATGAGATTTTTTAATTGGAAATCTTTAAATAGTGTTTTTTTTTTTTCAAAGCCAAATCTGTGCCAATCACCACAGGACCGCTAGACATTAAAAGCAAAATCAGAAATTGCGTCTTGTAACACACTTGACTCTTCTAGTTTTTGCTTTGCAAGGATCTCCTAGGAAGTGCTCACTGAGAAGAATCATCAACCAATCTTCACAGTATATTCTTCAGCAGTAACTGGGCAAAAGTATTCATTGAGGTGAACTTTATATTAAAACCAGTCACATTAAACTTGTACAGTAACTCATGAAAATATCTCCTTTTAATACTGAGGCTTACCATCTTCATAGCTGTAAGATAACTTTGTACATCGGTTAGCTGCATTTGAAATGGACAGGTTGGCAAAAAATTGTTTGGTACCTCTGTCCTGGCTCTAGCCAGCTGTGATTGGATTAACTGCTATGATAAGCAGCTAATAAATTGCTTTCTGCTAAGTATTTAGAAGTATACACTATGAAGTTCCATTCCTGCCAGAGTACCTTTCAGACTTGGCACAAAGCCTGCCTTTGTCGCACCAACACAAGAAAACCCCACATCAACATTTGTCTGAATTCTGGATATGCATTAATGAAGTACTTTTCCTGATTTCCCCCCCCCCCCCGACGTTTTCATATTTTTTTCCTGATATGGAAAATAAGCTGTAGGTTTTTAAGCACCGGAAAGAAAAATAAGAAAAAGATACTTTACTTAAAAGGGTTGAAAGTCTGTTCAGTGAAGATATAAGTAGGAAAAGCTTAACCCAAAATCTCATACACAGATATGGCTAAGATCTCGTTTATCAGCCTTAGTAAAATGCTGAATTAATCATTTTTGCATAGATTTGAACCAATACTACTAAATCATTTATGTAAACTTAGAAACTTGACTATTTGCCTTCCATTTTCTGGACATCGGTGTAGTTCTTGGGTAGCCTATTATGAAATGTTAAACAATTACTTACATTAGTAGTAATGGAACAGATTATACTTTAAGACAAATAGCTGGAAAAGTTTTTGTTGTCTTTTTCAAAAATAATCTGTAAGAAACAAAGCAAATGGTTTTCCACAGATAATCACGTAGTGATGAAGAATCTCTAGCAGCAGAGCAGTAATAATCACTACTGAGCAGTCACACCGATGTAGTTACAGAAAAGGGTGTGACTTGTTTTTTTTCTGATGTTATCATGGCAGCAAAAATTTTGACATACATGAAGGTACAGTGCTTTAAAAGGTGCTTTTAAAGATTTTAAAAGACTTGTGTTTCCTTCATGGGAATAAGCTATATCAGCGTAAAAAAAAAATCATACTGATCCCTATCTACATTAAGGGAACTTTTTTACTTTTCATTAAACCATTATAAAGTAGCGAGAACTTTTAAATTTTTTCTTAAGCTAGAGACATGCCCTAAATGAGACCCGCTTTTTACATTGGAATTATTTTAGTGCATTTTCCTTAAATCAGCAGAAAAAATAAGAAAAAAAAAAAATCTGAAGAGTGAGCTTTTAGGAGAACTGCTTATAATACCAGATGATAGCATACATGTAATTAGAAAAAGCTAAAAATACCAAAGTTAAGGAAACATTGACATTAGGGATGCCGTGTATGGACTTAAAGCTTTTGACACGGAATACAAGGTACACTACTGCAAAATACAGAAGCCATTTCATAGCCTTAAAAGCATTGCTAAAAATAGCCAACTTTCAGCAAGACAAAAAAATATCAAAGTCATTACTGATCGTATGTTCCCTTCAGACGAAAGCCTTTCCAGACACTGATCAAATATTAAACAGAAGAACAGTCAGAATTTCTGTAACAGGAAATTCAGAGACCTGTAACAATGCTTTTTAAACCTGACCAGGGGTGGAAGAGGAGTTAAAAAACCAGCAGTCCCTGACAAACTGCTCAAAAATAGTTAAAATATTTCTCCTTCTCTGAAGGAAGGAACTTAATATTTTAAACGAAGAAATACAAACCTTTAATATGTTTATTTGAAAAGCTGAATCTTTGTTCCTCAAGTTAAGTAGGTGGGCAGACACAGCCGACCTTGTTTAAGTCATAAGACTGATAATTATGGTTCTCTTCAGGAAAGCTCTTAATCACGTGCTTACAGAAGCCGAGAGCTTGAAATACCTTCTAAGCGCTTTGATGAAACGGGCCTTACTAGATGAAGTTAACATATGATGATCATATGGAAAGTATCTGAGTAATTTCACACCTGTTTATAGTGCAAACAAACACAAACTCTCATTTCTTACTGAGTTTTCACATATAAAAGATTTCGTTTAACTATGGCGTTCCTGGTAATAGTTGGGATTTTTCAGCTGGTGACATTTACATCAAAAAGCTTATGAAACATCATTCACTACATGGGATGTCTTGGCAAACCTGTTTTGAAAGTGCTGTACAAGCCCAGAATATTAGAGCATCTGCTCTGAATGAAAATTAGCTATTGGGAAAAAAGTCAATACCATCTAAGATTAAAAGAAAACCCAAACTTTTTCAACATTTCAGAGTCTCATAAAAAATTCTCCTGGCAGATTTAAAGGGTGAAATGCGTTATGTTTATATTGATGATATAATAATTTAGTCTTAGGACCTGGATCAACATTAGCGAATATAACAGCTGTACTATGGATATTACAGTCTCTGAGCTTAACTCTAAATCTTAAAAATGAAAATACTACAGCGTGTAGATTAAATAATCTGTAGCATATTTTGTCAAAAGCAAATTGACTGTAGACCAGGTAAGTTGGTTTTGTTTGCCTGTTTCCCATGCCCTGAAATAGGAAGCAAATCCAGCTGTCTTGGTTTTACAAATTGGTATCATCTATACACTCTAGCTGTCTGCCTTTGAAGAGTCTCTTAATATGTTGTGGGGCAGGGAGAGAAAAAAACATCAGATAGATGAGCACAGAGCATTTCTAAAAACTCTTTAAAACTGTCCAGCTAATAATACAGTGAATAAGGCTTGCTTATTAAACACCTGCTTGTATAAATGCTACCTCAAGGCAAATTTATCAGACTTGTGAGAATTTTGTTTCGATATCCTGGTATCTGAGAAAACATTTTCCCCATACTGATCTGACAACACTACAGAGTACAGTAATCCCATAAATAAAATCCATCCAGAAATTTCTCTAAGAAAAAGCGGTCATGCATTTATAGAATCAAACTGCTATTTTATAAATTATTGTAGTCACTGATAAATAAAAACTCAAGCAAACAAAGGAATTTCCTGTAATAAAAATATTAGAGCCCATAATTATGCAATTAGTTTGGGGTTTCCCAACCTGTTCAGTGTTAGCCTGACTTCTCTCCTATTGAAGTCAATGACTGGATGAAGGGAGAGGAAGGTGCTGGGCTAGGTGCTAGTGTGGAGTTTGGACCAGTCTATCAAAAGATTTTAGAAGGGGCATCATTTAATTAGGAAACGTCAGCTTAGTAAAACCGTAGTGTTACGTGCAGGCCAGCTCAAGCTCTCAGAGTGCCACTACAAACCCCAAATCTTCCAACAGCCATTTTCAAATGCCAGTGGTCCGGAAGCAGATGCTGAGGTGCAGCCAGGAAGTAAGGATACCAGATGATGGTTCATGACCAGTGAGTCCACAAAATTTAAACATACAAAGCACATTTTAAAATATTCTCGAACAGTTAAGTTTGTTCTCAATGGAGATTTAAAGGAAGGACACCAGGCAGAAGTAGTAGATCCATAATATCATCCACAGCCACATGATAGTCTCTTCTGACCCGCAGGTGAAGACTGGTGTGAAGCTTCTATTCAGATGAGGATGCTCGCAAGAGTCAAGCCACGGAGGAAGGTAAATGTTTGATGTTCTGGATCTGATGGTGGAGTGCATATTTTAATTATGGTTTAGGATAAGACTATCTGCATAGACCCAGAGGTTCATCAAGTGCCCTAGGTATCATTAGGTCTATCAGGTAACTCTACCTCAGCAAGCCTCCTGTTCTCTAGGATTGTCTTCCCATAAGAAATTCCGGTGAGATGGCTAACGCTGTATTCATTGGTTGTACTGTGTAAGTCTCCTGGAGGAACTGACGGTGTGAGTGCCTTTCAGCAAATAGGAAAATATGACTTGTACTCAGTTCCTGAAGGAGTTCGGGATTCCTGAAGATATTTCTTCAGGAACTGAAGCCCTTCACACTAAAAGGTACAATTTTGCTCTTTTAAGAGTTGGAAGAGAGAGCAGCCTGTAAGTGGAAAGTGGCAGAATAAGGACCCTCCCATCCACCTTTCTCCCACTAGCAGTTAGTCAGATAACAGGTTCATGATGTGTTTGAAACATGTTACATAAACAACAATAAATCCAGCTCCAGACATCATAGGGAATAAAATCAAAAGAATGTTTTCTTTCCTAACCACTGTCCCTACTGGAATTCCTCGGAGAAAAAGGCAGGCGGAAGCCCTCCCTGAGCTGGCAACCACGGTGCCAAGGAACCAATGATTCCTGGAATCTATTAATAACTGCTTTTCCATCTCCAGCCCAAGGTGAGGTGATAAACTCTGCAGATTTAGAATGAGGAAGCAGAAGTAAAACAGTGGATGTAGGAGCTTCCAGGTTTTGCCCTTAGTAAGATTTGAAATTAGGAATGAACAGAGAGACGCAGGTATCAAGACCATGTCTGTTTTTAAATGTATGTACGAGATGAGATTCAGAACCCACAGCATATGGTTCAGGGGTAGCTGGAGTCAGACCCAGTCAAGTTATTTAATCTGTTCAATCTGTGTGCTAATACAAACACAACACAAGAGGAATACCTGCTTCATAGTCGTATTGCCAGTTAACAAAAGAACTAATTTGTAAATAAAATGGAGGACATAACAGCAAAACATTACACACCAGCTTGAACCACATTTTTAATAAAAATTTCATTAGGGAAGAAATATGTCTTTTCCTACTCTTCTGAATTAATTTTTGTCCCCCTCCCCTAAAGGTCAGGATTTCCAGTGGGGAAAAAATTGCAAAACTGCTATGTAGTACTCATCTGAATGCTTTGGGAAAAATGGCATCTCTCCTTTACCAGTTGAGAGAACCATGACCTAGCATGGATCAAAGCTTAATGTCCATTTACTGTATCTACAAATTAGATCACAAATAAAAATTTATCTTTGTACATCCAGTAAAGAATATTACCACTGTTTTTCCTCAGTGGAAATAAAGTGAATGTTGGTCTTTCAAATGTGAGTCTTTCCAACATGCAATAATACTTCTTCTGCTGCATATTTTATAATCTAAGAACAGGATATTTTCATTTAATTTAAATTATGATAAAATAGTGAACACTGGGGAGTGGGTAATAACATCTATTTTAAGTTTAATGGGATGTTCCTCCTATCAATTCCCCTGATCTATCATAGAGCTAGATTTGTTAGTCCATTTAAGGCAGTCTGAAGCTATTAGAATAAAACACTCTTAACTCAACCTATATGATATAAAAAGACAACAACAAAGAAACGGCCAGGTAGCTACTCCTCCTGAAATCCTGTAGCCTGCTTTCATTTTACATAACCATTTCAGTGGAATTATAGTTATGCTCGAAGACACACTTAGCCACATACACATAACTGATAATATCTTTCTATCAGGCCAGAACCACGCTTCTTCACTGGCATGGACTTCACAGGTATTGTCATCGTCTTCTCATCTTTTTTCAGTTGCAGGAGAAAGTTATGAAAGATCGGAGGTCTTGGCAGTAGGAAATGTGGATAGGTTATTAGCAGAGTTGTTTGAAGTAATTTTAAAAGAATTCTGCATTGTGTTTAGAAGGCAAATAATCCAAGATATTGTACACACAGAACCTGAAGTTCCTTTTTAATGGAATTTTAGGCCATTTTTCAGTGGACCCCACTGGAAATGCTCATTTAAGGACATGATGGAACTTGGAATGCAATGCCTTCTACACCATCTGCTTGGGGGCTTAAAGCAGGAAGCTTTCAGGTGTCAGAATACCTGAGATGGAATGCAAAACCAGCACTATGAAAGCTGTGGAGCTTGTGCCATGCTCTCACTGGTAAGGAACCAGGGCTTACCTGGATCTCTGGAGGGGTTTGGTTTTTCCATTGTCAAAGGACTGTTCATTGGGAACACTCATCCAACTGTATGTGCAGCAGAGCTGCTCCCTGTATGGATTCTGGCCAGCCGAATGATGGACACAGTTGCTGTCAGGGCAAAGTCCTCTGTCCTACCTTTGTTAGCACTAAAAGTAAAAAAAAAAAAATCAAGTGTTAGGTGATGCCTCACACTAGGCTTCATCATCAGCCTGAGGAAGGGTGTTACGGTAGAGCAGCTTTCAGCAGCTGAAGTAAGGGTTACACTTGTGGACTAAGCAAGTTTTTTTTCCAGTTCAAGAGAGTCTACACTGGAGGCATTTTATTAAAATACAAACAAATCTTGTTCTTTGCTGCTGCTGCCATCTCTTTTCCTTGGAGCTGCATATTAGTTGTCAGCTAAGTAGGTCCCTCCTTGCAGGCTTGGACCCAGGATCCTCTTCCTGTATCAGTTCTGGGTGTGTTCGTACAAACCGTACCAGTTCAGGGTTTGCGAGTCTAGATACCATCTACCGACCAGGCTCGCGTGTTTGAGGGCTGAGCTGTATGCGTTCAGCAGAGTTCAGCTGGGGATGGAGTTTTTAATCGTTCCTTACGTTACGTTTTATTTTTGATCAAATAAGCACTTAGATATTTATAATAATCAGAGATTTTTTTTTTTTCCAAATTAGTACATAGGCTGAAGACTTAGAGAAAAGTTACTCTGCTATACTATAGACTACAATAACTTTTTTTAAAAACAGCAAAATAATGTCTACAAAGCTTAACATTGAAAGCCACACAGTCAACTTATAAACAACTTCTGCCTGCAATCTTGGACATTACCTGTTGGTTTTCCACTCCTGGTCTTTATCTAGACAAATTCTCCCTGAATTCAATGGATAATTGACACCTACAATACAAAATAAAACTTTAGTATTAAGCCATTGATCTGATAAATCCTACTAAATTAAACTAAAACAGTTTTGTTATTCTAGATCTGGATGAAAGGCTGCTACACCACAGGGCAGCTTGGTGCTGTAGTTTAACCCTAGGCTTACAGCTACATTTTTGCTAAATTAAAAATGAACAGTACATGTACACTAAGACCCAAAGCATATTTTACTTATAGAATAAATACCACATATGGCTTTATCAAATCCTAGACTAACTGTATTGATGTTACATGAAATGCATGTAAGGCTGTATTTCTACATTTTCTTACTCTGCGGAATGGTAATAGTAGATACTGGGAAGAGCGGAGGCCAGCAGAATGGGACCTTCTGCTTTTTATAACAACCCAATGTAGGTTATTTAAAAAGTTGAGTGGTGCATCTTAACTCTCAAATGCTGGTGAGAGACTTATGTCTATCTACAGTAATGGAAGTCATGATTCAATATTTGCAAATAGATACAAATTCCTTAGCAGTCAGCTTAAGTGGAAATTTAACTATTATCATCAGAAAAAAATGTGGTAAAAAATATTTGGCTAAGTCTACAATAAGATTTTAAAGCAACATTTTAATTCATAGTGCTGTAAGTCTAGAATGTCTGTCTTGGTGTGCTCTGGTCTCAGTGCTTTGCTCCTGAGATGGAGTTCACAGTTATTCACACACGAAAGAGATGACATTGGGATTTCCCAGGACTTGGCAGAACTTGGAATTCTGAGGTCTCCTTACCCTGCAACACCTTCAAATACTTTTGAAATTTGATTCATATGTTCCTGTGAGCAGGGCAGGTGAACAGAATATAGCTCACAGTGGTGTTTACAAGCTGGAATTTTGAATTTTGAGCATGCCAAGGCTCTGCACTAAAGACTGACTGTAATTGGTCACTTTGGGTAGTGATAAATTTAGAATCAAGGCAGGGGAAAAAAAAAATCATCTGCATTTGAGTGATTTGCACAAAACCTAACAGAGAAAAAATGCCCCATCACTGTCAATGGAATGAATATTCTATCAAAACTGCAGTCACATCCTGTTCTATTGAGATTAACTTTACCTGCTGAACGTTGTGAAATTTATTTCAGTGGCCTATGACCACCATATATCAGCATCCGACCCCTATCTATATAAAACAATAAGCATGAGCTTAAGGCTGTCTTAAAAGCTGTCTGAGAGATGTATATTTACTGACATATAACCTGACTAAAGCCAAACATCATTACCCCTGTGACTGATTGGAGGGCAGCCATAACTTAACAGTTTTATTTCCCTTCTACAGCTGAGCTCCTTGACCATGCTAGCTGAGCTGACACGGCATTTCAAGTCTTGTTACCAGCTCAATGGTTCTCTTATAAAAAAAAAAAAAAAAAAAAAAAAAAAAAAAAAAAAAAAAAAAAAAAAAAAAAAAAAAGGGAGGAGAGGGATAGGGGGAGGGGGAACTGGAGAAGAAAAAGAAGAGGCACCTCTTCATTTAGTCTCTCCATCTTGATCATTGCTGATGGGCTATCAATAATTTCACCTTGGTTAAGCAGTTGACTGAAGGTTAAATAAATTCTGCCTGGTTGTTTGCATGATCATACCTGAATTCAAGAATTTCAGTTTGAAGCAGATTCTTTTTGGCTGCTCCTTGCGAAGCTCTTATAGAGTCAAAGACAGGCTAGAAAAGAAGTTATTTTTGTGGAGAGGTACAAGAACAAAATTAACATTGACGGGGCAAAGCAACTATGCTTTGAAATTTCTGAAAGGAAATGAAAGGCGATAGCAAAGGCTTCATATATGTATACACACAGGCATACACCCTTTAGATGAGGACTGCAGGAACAGAGGTCATCGGCAATCCTCCAGTCAGAAGGATTTTGCCCAACTGCTATTAACAGATTGTTAAAATCCAAGAACAGCTATTCACTGGTTCATGAATGAATCATGATTTTAAAAGAAAATAAAACGAGTCATGCCATTTTGCCTGCAATGCATTCAATTATCTTGCGCACTACTATTTTGACACCCAGAGAATTATTTACAGCTGCACAGCTACCTATGCGTCTCAGCCAATGTGTGTGCTAATATGCTGTTAATAATGCATTCTGTGGACTTGGCATTCCTCTTACATAAACAATAAAGCTGATGTGAGTAAGTATTTACTTCTTGGGAGTATTTCTGTTTTATTTCAGTACGAGGAACTCCAAGCTCGATATGAATCAAATACACGTGCTTTCACATTTAGCTGTAGTAGGGTGACTTTGGAACAAACACACTCCTCGTTACTGAGACACAAGGAAAATGCACGCTGAAATTTGTCTAAAATAATCAGAATAGTTAGTGACTTAGATAGCAGGTGGTGGCCTGTTAAAGGAGGAAGAGAATTATGGTTATGTTTTGTAGACTGTTATAGCTGCTTTGCCTCATACAGGTTTAAGTGTACTTTTACACAGCAGTTGATTTTTCATAATCAGATGACCTGCATTTTCAGTAGTTTCCTACTGAACGTCAGTGAACTAGTTTAGAGAGAGAAGTCAGATTCATGTCACAAATCCAGAGTGCAAGAGCATGCACATCTGTGGGTGCCCCACACAGCAAGTGCCTTGACTTGCTTCCTTCAGCTTTCACTGTTCGCCGTAGAGAATTCCTAATACCTACAAATAAAACATCTGAAGTTTGAGAAGAATGGAGCAATAATACAAACATGTGAAAGGGTGGGAAAAGAATATTCAGGAAATTGCTTTGAGGTTTTCAAGACAAAGCTGGATGAAGCCCTGAGTAATCTGGTCTGATCTCACAGCTGGCCCTGCTTTGATTAGGAGACTGGACTACAGACCTCCAGAGAGTCATTCTGGCCTGAGTTATCCTGTGACAGTATGACTCCAAATCACTGTTCAGGCAGAAACCGTAAGCCTGGTAGGGCTTCTAGTGACAGCCCTGGACACGAGGTCCCATCCGCTCTCTGGAGCACTGCTGTTTAACGTTCCAAGGAAATGAACAGTCCCTTGCGGAATATACACTGATGCCTATACCTTTTTGTTCTCTATACATTTGACATTTGGGCTGTATTTTAACAATCCTTTATTTCTTAGTACAGAAGATACAATCTGTTTCATTGCAGTACGGTGAACTACCATTTCTAACTGTACAAACTGCAGCATGCATGGAACTGTGCATCCCTTCCAGCCTACATATGCAGATGTTCTGTTTTTACTCACCAACATCCAAAATGACATCATTTCTGCAATGTGATTTTCCTTACAGCTGGAGAACAAAGATGAGATTCAGCCTTCTCTGTAAGCTCTCTTCAGGGCTTCTCAAACCACAAGCTAGATTGTTTTCTCTGGAGGGCAGCACCCACCTGTCATACCAGAGGAGCTTGGTGTTGTTCCTATAAGACGATCTTTGACCTTCAAGTGAGGGACTTCCAGCCATAGTAGCATGATCTCCAGATTGCTGCCAATTAAGTTTTTTCCCCGCTCACTGATATGTGCTGTGTGGCATTTCTCCACAGACACTGCATCTTCCTTAAAAGCCTGGCTGACACAGTCTCTCGTTCCTGCCTTTGCCCTCTCCCTATTACAGAAGCGAGGAGGGACAGAACCTGTACTGGGCTGCAGAAAGCTGTGCAAATAGCCACCAGAATTCAGATACAGATTGCCTCCACAACAGCATTTCACAGCGTAGCTTCCCTCCAGCTTAACATGTTGTAGATTCCTGCTTCCCAATCCAAATCCTATGTAACAAACAACCTCAGGGATTGCTGACTCCATAGCTTGAATGTGTTTCAACATTTTTAAGACTTTAGCTCTGTGTCTGTCCCTCACACTTCTGGGAGCTTTAACAAGAGCAGGGACATCTCCAACCAGATCAGATTGCTCAGAGCCCCGTCCAACTTGGCCTTGAATGTTTCCAGGGATGGGGCATCCACCACCTCTCTGGGCAACATAGGCCAGTGTGCCACCACCCTCAGTGCAAAAAATGTCTTCCTTATGTCCAGTCTAAATCTATCCTCTTTTAGTTTAAAACCATTACCCCTTGTCCTGTGGGCTAATAAACTTTTTACTGTGAAAAAAATGAATTTCCTCTACAAAAATAGTTCCTAACTTCAGTCTAAAACTGCTAGTTTATTCATCAGCCAGTGTCATTAATATATCTGTCAACAACTTCGAAAATACTGTCCTAATAAAACAGTAGGCTGCAATCAGCTATGAATATAACTTAGTAACTTAGCAAAAGTCATGCAAGTTGCTCATCAACTCACATAGTTTTACAGGTTACAGGCCCACAGCAGCAATCGCTGCACAAGAGCATTAACTGGAATAAAGTGATCATTTTATGAAACATTTTATGGAAGCAAAAAGTACATACAATTACGTTTTATTAACAAACTCTTGGCCTTACAAATTTCAGTGTCCATATTCCAAGTGCTACTGTTTAGCTAACCCCAGAGCTGGCCTCGTTCCCTCTCTAAGTTCAGTGGAGTTGTGCCCAGAATGACTAAAGCAGAAGGATGCTCAAAACAATTGAAAATTTGGAATGTGCATATATTACCAGTTGCTTCTGTTGTTTGCCATTAAGGGAGGGAAGAAAAAAAAAAAAAGAGTATTATCACAGTCTTCAAAATTTCTTAAAAACAAGCTTTGAGTTCTCAGTTCTTTGCAGAGCATATTGGCTTCTGCAGAAGCATCAGGTATATTTTTTAAAAAAGCTTTTAAAGAATTAAAAGCCAAATATTAGAGTATCATATGTCAGTTCCATACTGACTAAGCATAAATTCATCGTACATGTTGTAGGGATGTTGCAATCTCTGCCAGTTTAGGACATTTTGTGTGTATATGCACGATATATATATATAAATATGCACACAGAGATTGGCAATATCGGTGCTGTCACATGTAAGCTATGTAAATAGCGCATGACTGGAAAAACCACCACTTCCAAAGACAGCCACTTCCCAAAGAAACCAATACCGAGCAATGGAACACGAAGGGGACACCTCGTCACAACCGCATGGCTTATTGGGTTTTTTCCTTCAAACTCTTTTGAGAAGACTGCTATGGAGCATTCATGAGTTTCCAAGACTACCAACCTCTGTCTTGAACCTTCTTATGGTATATTACATGCCGAGTTGTTTTCTTTCATGAAATCCTGTTGAGTTGATCTTCTGGAAGCATTCTGAGAGTTTAGATTAAATTAGAAAAACATATTCCTCTAATATGTTGCCCACTTTGAAATTAAGTTCTGTAACGTGATCGTTTTCAAAATTCTTGATTTCTTAGAGCTTACAGATATGACCTGCAATTTTTGTTTTAGCTTTCATGGTTTTTTTAAAAATATAAAGTATAAAAGCTGTTCAGTGATACAATCTGTTGGTCTATCTATAGTTAGTTTCTCTTTTCTGACTGAATGCTGTCTCTCTGGGTGTTGACACCAGATAAAAAATTGTATAGCTTATAAGCAAGAAAAAAGGACATGAAAGACTTTTCTTTCTTCCCTTCTCAGAGTTCCATTGCCAGGGAAGGTGCTCTTATTCCCATCTATCTCAAAATTAGCAGTGGAGCCTGCAAAATCTCTAGACGTAAAGAAAACTTAACCCAGGAGGCATAAATCAGATTTACTGGAAGAAAGAAGAAACACTGTTTCTTTGTCAAATTCCATTTCTCTTTAACAGTCTCTCAGCTGTCAATTTGATAATGGCTGCTTGATTCTGCACTCACCTAACTGGGGACAGCTCCTATTCCAATCTACACTACGTTCATCTGGTGATAGAATTTGTCTCCTTAGGCAACAAATTTGGGAGCTAGAATTTACCCACCAGTAGGTTTCATTCCACTGAGGGGTAAAATTAAGGTGGATTTGTAACGTCTTTGTTTATCTGAAAAATGTAAATATATTGAAAGAACTTGAAAGCAGATTTAATTTAAGAGAAAAGTAAGGCTATTATATAAACAGCAGCAGATCTCATCCACAATATGTCACATAAATATCATACTATCAAACAAGAAATGTAAATTATCATATATACTCTATAATTGAAAAGAGTATTATACATTAGTGAAGTCACCCATTTATCTCATCATAATCAGTTCCAATAAAATCTCATTTAGGAAAGTTGAGTGTAGTTCAGGGTGGATGGTTATGAGGATATCAGTCATCTGAGTATGCACTGAAACAGTTTTGAAAGATAGTTCTTACATGTAGAAATCCAATTATTGCATACCTCATGAAAGGAACTTACACCCATACGGGCTAAAACTGTGGCGGTCAGAACTAGAAAAAAGTGAAGCAGGTATACCAAATAACTCTCTTTTAAATAACCTTGAGGGGAAATTTTTACTCAAGCAAGATTTTACATTGGCAAGAAGTCATTACAAGAATGACATGGTGTTTAATGCTAATAAGAGGTGGTTCACAAGCGGGGGGGAAATCCTGGTACATCATTTGAAAGTGCTGATGATGTACAGCTTGGATCCAATCCTCCCATGCTTAGTTTTATAAATCCAACTTTTCAGCAGGAGAAATTCTGATTGACCAGATACACACATCTGTTACAAAAGGAGGTAAAGTCCAACCATATTCTATCACTGCTACCCTTCTACTGTAGCATTTTAGATAAAATAGCCTCCATGAACAATAAGTGGTTTTGTTGAGCTTGTTGACATAAAAAGACATGAAACAGACTAATTTTGCCGTTCGTACTGTATATTCATTGCACATGAACTGCAGGAACATTTGCTGTCTTGTTTTCAGCAAAAATGCCAGTGACTTAATCCGACAGTAGAGTAATATGAGTAAAATGTATATCATGAGTACAGCTGAAGAAGCAGTTCATGATGAATTCTTCATTTGGTATCGTTAGCCTCTTCTGAAATTATCATTAATTATTTTTTCTTCTGTTCCTCCATTTATTGTGCACAGCTGCTCACCTAATCACTTGCATAAACTTATCTTAACCTATGGATTATTTATCATACACCCATCACTCTTCCAACAGTGGTAACCTGAGCTATACTGACTTTCTCTTTTCTACATGTTCCAAAATTTACACTTTCTATAGAGCTAGTCCTCATTCTATTGTGAATACTCATGTACATTCATGCTGATGGCAATATTTGCACGTAGATACATTGGCATCGCTTTTGAATCCATCAATAGCATGGAGAATAACAAATGTCTAAATGTTCCTCATTAAAATGGGGTGAAAGAAGTGAGAAAACATAAGCTTGACAAATATCAGTATATCCTCTTTAATTTTTTGGTACTTACTAAGCTCCAGGTATAATCCTCCATCGAATACTGCAATTCCACCTTATTTCTTGTGTTGTGATTTGTTTGTTTCCAGTGGATTTTGAACAAAGGGGGTTCTTCACAAACTCATAGTAAGAAAAGTCACCATTTGGACTAGCCTGTTCTTGCAGCTGTAGCTAGCCCTATTTGCTCTGCTTTGCCTGGCTAGATGTACAACCGTATGAACATGCAATTTAACCAATTTTAGTAACATATGAGTAGAGTAGGGCACGTGGAAAATAACCATGATAATGTAGTACAGGGGTGATCAGGATAACTTACTCCCATTTTTATGTTCTATTGCAATTGAGAACATGTATCTCACTTAAAATCCGTGGATATTGTTCACTATGAGAACTCCAACCCTCACACTCCCTAGAGAACATTTCTTTGCGATCCCAGCAGAATGTGTGAACGTTAAAGGGTTTCATTTAAGAAAAATAATTCTACAGTAGAAAACTTTCTGTGATGTTATGCAGAAAGCTAAAACCTGCTTACTGTTCTCCTTCCCAGTTCACGCCGTCTAGCTTAAACCAGCAGTGAGCAATTTTGGAATATGCTGGGCTTTAGCCAGCAGTTTAAATGAGTATATGTGATTTAGTTCATATTTCCAGGCCTCTTTATTAAATACCTCCCAGTTCCATCTTGCCTAATATTTGATCCAGCAAGTTTAATGACCATTCCTTCATTAAACATTACAAGCTTTTTAAGACCTTGGCAGTGCTGCATTTCATTCAATAACCTAGTGCTGCTACAAAGTCAACACTGAGTGCCAAGTTAATCCCTCGTGTCCACTAATTACGTCCAGTGCCGCAGCTTCTTGGGTGAGCCCGAATCGCTGGGGAAGTGCGGGATTTCCAGGCCAATGGATTCAGCGCTCCGGCTATAGCTCATGTCTTGACACTAGATGTCAGCGAAGGGTAATTGTTGTCTCAATTTAGAGGCCAGCCCAGGTAGCTGCTAGCAACCTCTGTTAATGTTTTATAGCAAAGGTGAAGTATAGCTTAATACAAGCATCTGACATATATTACAATAAAAGAGGATATAGTTGTCTAGTGTTTTTAAAGTCAATCGTAAAAGATGAATAATGATGCAGTTTAAAGCTAAAAGACAGCTGCCAAGCTGAATGGCCATGATGGATGTCTAAACACCCAGTGTAGAGAAAACCTGTTCCCTAGAGACCACCATCCAAAAAATTAATTACTACGATTCAGCATCTTTAAATGTGCCACTTAATATACTGCCACCATAATTAAATTTCCAGCCCTGTGACCTTGAGACCATTTCCTGAGATAATAAATGAGATCAAGGTTTAATCGATGCAGATGCAAGTAGAAACTGTCCGAGGAAGCACAAAACCATCACAATATTGTCAAGGTCAGGAAAGAAAAACCAAGTGAAGCTGCGAATCAACACTAATTGCTTTCTTATGATAAAAGATGTTTATTTTAATTTACTTTATTTGCAAACAACAGTTCAATTGCATACTCTCTGACAGCAGCTTTTAAACTCTAGCCACGCATGAAGTCAGTAGAGGGCATATTTGCCTCCTTGTCGATAGCACTTTTTGTAGCAAATGAAGCCATATTCAGTAGCACGCTGAGATCTGATAACCCAGCTCACCACACATCAAACAGGACAAAGGCAAGAAACTGACTGCTTCAGGTACACTCCTTCCTCTCTAATGCAGGAAATCTAACAAAGCTGAGAGACTTTGGGTAGAGATACGGGGATGTGCAGGCTGTGTCTGAGTGACACAAGGGGTATGGTCTGACTTCCACTGCTGGACTCTACTAAGTGCTACATATATATATGATGTCTGATAAGTACATAAATATCTAAATATATAACACCACTGTCAATATAACACCACCAGAAATATACACCACCACCTAGCAGAGGACTTGTTATTTTAACAGATGTAAATAGTATTGGGGTTGTCATGCACTTGATGAGTTGAAGTGAGAGAGTCTCTGCAGCTAAGTCAAGTGTCCTTAATTGCATGCTGTTAGAGAAATTAGAACTGTGTATATTTAAAAAAATAAGATTTTCTAACTTTCTGAGACCAACCTTGTGTAGAGGTAAGCTGCCTTTCATTCCAAGAAGCCGGGAGGAAAAAAAAGCATGTGTTCTGACACCTAAAACCTCAGAACTTTAAAAAGTGTAGAAGCCTTCAGTAAGAGGACAGAGAGATGAAACTGTGAAACAGTGTAGACAATAGGTCTTTAAATAATAGTACTTCAACTTTTTTTTTTAAATCATTATTAAACAACAATGTCTACCAATCCTGTCAACATCAAATAGATTAAATTATGAACCACTATAAATTCCAAGGTTAAAATCCAGCTGATATAATAGACATAACATCTATAAACATCTCAAGCAGATACAGGGGGCTGGGGCAATGTACAAAACCCCAGTGGTGTCAGAAGCAAAGGTTGTAGGGAGCTCTGAAATCACTCCGTACCAGTAAGACCAATGTACAAAAATATGTACCGAGACCAAAAGAGGACAAAACAGAACAGTCCACTAACCATCAGGGATTAGAGAGTTCCAGTTACGAAAGAGCTCGGAAGACATTGTGGGGTGGGGGGGAATAACATGCAGGCTGCTGTGATGTAACATTGACTTAACATAAATTTTCCAGAGATAACTATCATCAGGGCGTGTTTTCTGAGCACGCCAGTCACAGGACTGTGCCACATACATAGTTAACATTCATGCCAGTCCTGCAAGTGCGGATGCACCTGTGTCAATCCTGAAGACTCACTGAAGATGATGAAGACAATTATTTCCTGCTCAAAAACTGCCAACAACCCTTGAGAAAGGGAAAGTCTTGGTAAAACAGCTATCGCATCTACAAAATGATACAACAGAATAACTGGAGGACAATCCAGCTGTAGCTCTGAAAGACAGGCAATTGTAGCTGGGAAAACAAACGAATCAACCAGCCAAAACCCCAAGGTATTACTGTCTCAGAACAAAGCCTTCCGGGGGATGGAGGTAAACACTAGAATTTGACTTGATTTAGGCTGAGACAATACTACACTGGAAATTAAAACCAACATTTGTTGAAACTGGTAGTTGATCTGCCTTCAGTCTACTGCAGTTAAAGTTGGATTAAAAAAAAAATGTGCTGAAGTTTACACTTTCAAAATTTCCATGGACTTTTGGCTATATTCTTGTGTTTGTAGGTAAGCTGGGAAATCCACTGGGCCTGACATGAAACTTTTGCTCCTGTCATTCTCTATGTACCAGTAAGACCTTTAGAGAATGAAAGTAAGGGGAAACAGAGTCTTCACTCTTATCTGACAGGCTGGTGCTGTAAATAATGCGCTGTTCTAACACCATTCTCAAGAAGTCAAATTGCATGACGGATGTCATTGCATGACAAATGCCATGGAGAGCCGATACTGCTAGTTCCCATCTTTTCTTATTGAAACATCCTTTCAGATGCATCAGGACAACATGAAGGCTACTTCTGGTAAGAACAATGGGCAGTTTCAAAGGAGAACAGGCAACATTTCAATTACAAATTTTTATTTTACATTTTTAGCCTAATTTGGTCTCTTTGTGATAAACAAGATGTTTTACATATGCCTAGTAGGAGTAATTGATAGTTCATGCTTCTGTGTGTTATACTTGTTAAAATATTTGCATTTAAAAGCAAAGTTGGACTTCTAGCTCTAGGCTACGTATGTGTCTTTCCTAAGGAGTCTCAACTAGAAGCAGCTTTTTGAATTATAATTGTCTTCCAAATCTCAAATTAAGAGAGACAGAACACCGTTAACCCTTCACTTAGATCACTTATCCATGTGAAAACAAATTGTGATTTAGGAAAGTTGAGTAGAGACCTAGCAGATAGGCTGGAGTCTCTTGACTCTTCCTATATTCAATCAGTAGGAGTAGACAGATGAGTAAAGATTCCTTACGCTGTCAAGGGCTGGAAGATCAGGCCTCAGGTAATTACAGCATTAGAACACATGAACTTTATGGGGAGATCAATTTTACAGTTAAAAGCTTTATAGCTTGATTCAGAAAAGCAAATTACTTGAATCTTTGCAGAAAATAATAATAGATTGTGAAAGAGGAGGTCCTGTGCTCAAAACACTTACCGAACTCCACACACAAGCATTTCTTACCTTTAAAAAGTCCTGGATGCTTCCTGTGTTGGACTCAGGGAACTTTACAACATATGCGCTACACAAATACAGAATATAGAGATGCAAATCGAGCGTTTCCAACTGAGGCAGCTGTAAGAAAGAATATAACATTTGAAGGCTAAGATTTTCAAAAATGACTTATTACTTTTCCATGTCTCTCTTTGGTGATGTGCATGTGGAAACATCAAGCATACTCCTTCTCAAGAGGCTGAGGAGACAGAAGCAATCAGTTTTCCTACTCACAGACTCTGTAAAAATACTTGGAGCTCAGCATCACAAAACTGTAGTGTAAAATTATTACTTGCTTTTCAACGTACAACCATTTTTTTCATTTGAGCTTCTTGATAGCAATGAACAAACATGGAGAGTATCAGAATAAACGCACAGCTTAACTCGTAATT
This sequence comes from Ardeotis arabs, assembly GCA_011801015.1. Classification (NCBI taxonomy): domain Eukaryota; kingdom Metazoa; phylum Chordata; class Aves; order Otidiformes; family Otididae; genus Ardeotis; species Ardeotis arabs. The sequence goes on along the minus strand of JAAGAY010131337.1, from coordinate 28,763 downwards.
CACATAGCTTTTAAAATCTGAGTGTTATAATGGCTATACTGGTATATAAGGTCACATCTTATTGTAACCACCTTTATTTTAAGTGCCTATGTGTGGGCACGTAGGACAGCAGATGACTCGCTCTGTACAACAGAGGTTGTGAACTGTTGAGAAAGCTGTACGGTGCTGAGCGTGACTTGCCATCCCCAGCTCGGCGGCAGCCAGCTCCGTTCCTCACAGCTGCATTCCAGCACAGCAGCGTTTGCTCAACCTGACAGAACTCTGCAGCTGCAGCAGAGCTGCCTCTCCCTGTTCCTTCCCACACTTATGCACTTAAAATCTCCTGTTTATCATCTCTTGCTCTGGTAAAACGTAAAAAAGGGAGGAACGTGGGAAAACTGGCTGGGCTATTGCCTTCTTCCTAAGGGAACCACCTTCAGAGAGAGCAGAGGTAGGCAGTTGTCACATCTGCTGTGGTTCTGGAGTAGTGGATGCCTTGGGTTGTGGGCTGACCACGTTCAGCTTCGCTGCCAGCTGCATACGAGTTTTTGTGTCAATCTAGGCAGAGCCTACAACCAGCCTCAGCAGTAGAGAAAGCGCAACTAAAGCCCAGGAAAGACAGAGACTTTGCGTTCGTGCACTGATGTCATTCCGTCCTGCCATTTGTTCTGCAAACGCAGAGGGATTTGCCTTACTAGTTCATACTTTCATTTTCAACATGTTATTACTGTTAGATGGCAAATGAAGCCTATGATATTAAAAATAATATAAAGGAAGAGCAGAGTCCAATCCGGTTAGTAAATACATCACCTAGAGAAAGACATGAGAATGAGGGAACAGATTGACAGTAGCAAGGTGTCAGTTCCTCATTCCTGCAGCCACAGATTGACATATTATTTTGTAAGATTGTTTTGGGGTACACTGGGGAAAAAATAGAGTAGATTAAATAGTTTGTAATGTTATTCTTTGGTCAGGCAAAGGGTTATCAATATATATATCAGGTACTATATCCAGCTGAGGGTCTTGCCTGCAGCATTCCAGTCACAAAATGAAGCTTTAATTAGCTTTGTAGTACTTACCCGGCCTTGGCAAATATGGGCATCAGCGTGTTTTGCTGGAATGATAGATTATGAATGATATTAATAGATTCCTGCTCCATGTACTATACTGAAGATGAGAGAACCAAGTGCTTATAGTGAAACAGTAGGGAGGCTTATTAAATCAATACACATCTGTTAAGATAATGGGCTCTAAGTCAAGAATGTTATTCTGAAAACCTCTCAGCAAAATGTTGCTTGTTTGGCAGTGTTTTCCTGCAGCTATTCCTTCGTTGAAGGATCCCCTCCAGAGCTGACCATCTATTTTGTAGTGTTCAGTTCCTAACAAGCATATCCAAACATCTCTGCCAAATGGAAAGGATTCTCCAAAAATCTCAGACAATATTCTCAAGTATGCCAGCAAGTGACAGCAAGATGCTGTGATGTTTAAACCTCTTCATCCCATAACAGAAGGTTACGGCCTTAAGAACACTAAGTAAGGTAACGGGAGCCAAAAAAATCCCATATTCTAGTTGCAATATAGTAGTAATAATTTGTAATGACATCTTGAAATATCTGCAAAGTTATACACAGATATATGTGTATATTATATAAATATATAATATACACGTATTATATATAACTATATAAATGTATTTATCAATATATTAATATAATAAATACATTAGTGTATTAATGATATATTTTATAACACATGTATAAAACTGTTGGGACATGTAGCCCTGTCTTGTGTAAGACAGTGTGATCTCACAACGGTGCTACTCTGTGTTCTGCCTCTCCCTCACAACGTCACTCTAAGTCAGCCACTTCCCGGTCTCTGTGCACTCTTATCTCTTGTCCGTCTTGCTTATTTTTGCTACAAATTGGGTGAGGCAAAAGTCGCCCCTTGCAGTATCTATGAAATGCTCAGCGATTTCATTCAGAGCCCCTGGGCACTACTGCAATAAACGTGAATAAAATAATATTTACTCAGTTAGATATGGGTAAATATTTTACCTTTATCACCTTATACTAAACACAGAGCTCATTTCTGAACTAGTGTGTCTATATTCACTCAGAACGTAACAGTAAAGAAACTTAAAAATGAACATATATTTAACAGATGTAATTGCAATGAATAGGAGCCTGTGCAAATAAAGGTGCTCTGAAAAATGGTAGGAAATGCAGAGAGATCAGCTTAAGTTTATGAAACTTCACTCACCCATGCTATTTCCATGATATGCATAAATTTGGCTACTGCTGTAATATTTGAATTCACATTTTACAGACATGCAAATATTTTTTCTGCAGTGGAGAACACAAACGAGAAATGTACATAATAAGGCTGTCACCTACTGACTCACCATGGTGATTCCTGCAGTAGCACTGAGCATGTGCAGGAAAAAATAAAGGATGTCTGATGTTTGCACACTAAACAGTGTGAATCATAACACGATATCAATATTAATCTATCCCTTATAAAATCTTAAGACCTTTTCATTTAATGAATAAGATGCTGCACAACAATATAATCTGTACTTTTCCAAATTAGCCACAAACCATCTGGTTTCTCTCCAATTACTTGATTTTTTTTCTATATCTCTAAATGTTACTGACCTAAAAAAGATTTCATCAAAGGCTGGTGGAATCCTAACCCCTCCAGCAACCATTAAATTGGTCCACTCTGTGTCCTGTGCTGACAAATCATTATACTCCAGAGCCCTGCAATCCATGGTAGTATCTCAATTAGAGATAAAGATGAAGCAACAGTGTTCCAAATTCATCCATCCATCTAAATATCACTTTATCCTTAAATAAAATAGAAAATCTATATACAGAGATCCCTAGTCAGTCGTTGCGAAGTTCACCGATAACAGAATACTGTTTCTGCAGTAAGCTAATCAAGTGGTTTGCAATCAACAGTTTAAAGTCACGTGAGTGTCCTGCCTAAGTTAAATGACACTGAAAACAGCATGCTCTTCCTTCTTTCTTATGTTTTCTTCCAATTTGCACTAAGCAAACGGGATTTGTGCATAGCTTTTAATTTAGAGTTTGCCTTGACAAGTACTCTGCTCAACCAGTGAAGGCTGGCTCACAGAGGTGACACGTACTGAGATTCAGGGGATCTGGAAAAGAACAGTGAACTGCCTGAAAAACAGAGCTGCTGAGTTGTACTAATTTCTCCTAGTACAGAGACAAGAGTCCAGCTCAGCCCTTCTGTCTCCCATGCCAAAGCTATTCCCAAACATGTCATAAGGACCACAGAATTTATTACCTTTGGCAGTTCAAGTAAGCTTGGAAGTGAAATGAGATTTTTTTTTTCTAATAGGCAAATATTACACATATGACTGAGCCACACTAGCTAAAAAAAAAAAAAAAAAAAAAGCTATTTCTTCTTGCAGTGAGACCTGCACCATTTGATGCAGGGATCTCTGTGGAGTTACAATGATCACTACCAACCTACTACAGATTTTCTGGGATGTTGCGTCACTGGTACAAGAACTCTTTTTCTCCTTGTGGAACAATCTGCAGGATGCTCCTTGCAGGGGGGTTGGACTAGATGACCTAGGTCCCTTCCAGCCCTAACCATTCTATGATTCTGTATGTTAAATACAGCCACATTTCACTACTAAATCGTTTGGCCCCTATTGGAACCTTCAGGAAAGTATTTGACGGTCTTTTTGTACTCCTTTTTATGAGAGCATGAGAACTTAGAGTACAAGAACTTCTCCTTTAGGCAACAAACAGATTCTAATTTGCCTGTGTATTTGGAATACTGTAAGCCAATCAATGGAAAGCAATCTTGCAGTGACAGCTTTTCCACACTGCTTTGGCATCATCATCCCCCACTTGAGTGGTCTAAAATAATCATGATTTTAAACCCCAAGGGGCTCTCTGGATGGGTTTCACAGGTAACTAGATCCCATAACTCCCAGGGTACCTTGAACTTGTTGAGATGCTCGATGTATTTTGCCAGACTCCAGTTCTGTTTTAGTGAATCATGAGATAATCCTGAAGATGTCTTAAAGATTTTATGTCTTCCCAAGATGAAATGCTTATAATAAAGTCTTTAATTCATCTGTTTCTTCTTCTCTTACAGATACCTCAGTGAAAGCACGTCTACTGCAAATTACATTTGAAACACTCAATAGTCTGTCATCCATAGTGAGAATTCACTGCTTATGTTTTACCAGTATCTCCAATTTGGTACTCAATTTTTTGTTCCAAAGAACTTAGGAGATGCAACACACACACTAACTTCACTAGTAGAAAAAGTGCTGATCTAATTACTAACTAATCTGATCTAATTACTGACAAGCTGCTGACCTAGGAAGGTTAGTTAACTGTAGGTTTAGTTGTTTTCACTGCTTCTGTCCTTTTGAAGTACAGCAGAGGTTGATGGAAAACATTCTCTTTAGATCAGATTCCAGTACCAGAATGGAGCTAGTTGCCTATACGACCCATCCAGTGGGCCACTTCGCGCGTTTCAAGACACGATTGCTTTTATCCACCACACATGACCGCTCTATTAGCTTGTCACACCTAAAACGGAGCCAATAAAATGTATTTGCCATGGTTGGCAAGGAAGGAAAATTTTTAACTTCAGCAAAGGAGTACTGTAGCTGCTAGACAAACATTAATTAATTAATCTCGCTGTTTCAAAGTAAAGCGCAAGCCAGATACATTAATGCTGACAGTGCATCCAGTTTGGGACAGTGTAGCTTTAATGGTTTACCTCCATGTTTATAGTTCTCTTAAAACGAGGTTGCTGTCTATGATCTTCACTTGTTCTCTTAAAAAGAAAACTATAGTTTTAACAGTGGAATTTTTATTTTATTTTGAATAAGCTTTTCTGAGTTAAAGTAGTGTCCTATCTATCAGTGGGTCAAATTTCATACCGAATTTTAAGTTATCTTTCTAAGAAATGTGTACAATGAAGTGCTGCATTGTATTCCAGCGCCATGCAGTAGGAAGCCTTAGAAGACAGCTGCTCTTCTCTGGATATGGTTTTTGATTGTAAGATCGTTAAGCTATTTTTTTCTTCTCTGGAATTCAGAACTAGTTCTTCTAATAGTAACTCAGCATTTTGCTGCTATCGATATGGGAGCGGTGATTATTTACATTGTAGGTGCAAAGTTGTATCGTAAACACACTTCCCTGGCATAACAACTCTCATAACTTCAAAGGCCTTTGGAACAAGCACCGATTCTGACTACAAAATTCATTTGAATTACATCACTGTCTGTAAGGGAACAGCGCGATACCTACTGTGAAATGAATATTCCTACCATATCAATCTTTTTTTAAATTTAGTATCTTAATATGACCCATGACTTAAGTCACCTTTTGTACTGCTTTCTGTTTGATTATAATTTTATCTATTAATCATGTTAATCCAATAGAATCTGCTTTAATCAAATGCAAGTCAATTACCCACTTCGTCAAATTCTATTTTTAATGAAAGACAATTTTTAAGATTGAATACCAATTAGGGATGTGTTTAGGGAAGTGTGGCTAGCTTTAGAGCATGGGGACACTTGGCTCTCCACTGAGAAGGTAGTTTTCATCTCCACTTCCAGGGCAAGCAGTTTGAAGAACACCTCTGAACAGACACCGAACGCACAGCAGGCTGTTGTTGCCTATGCACACAGGCACCGTCCCACCTAAAAAAATATCTGCACGCCTGTTGTCTGACCACAGAGAGGGATTGGGCTCAGTAGACTTTAAAGGACAGATCATGACTCGCCACACGAGAATTAAAATGGAGAGGAAGGCTGCACCGGCCAATGGTTGTACACCTGGCATCTGACAATCAAAGGTACCAGCCCTAAAGGTGCCTGGATGTTCAGGTCCCTGACCCACAAAGGCTCACCCAGAAAAGCTTCCCTTTGTAACAGCAAATTTTCTGTCCCTTTCATTCCCCTGCAGCTAAAATATGTAAAAGCAAGCTCTGTATTTCATTAGTTCATTTCCATCCCCCTTTGACCAACTTCCATTAAATCCTAAACCCAAGTGCAAGCTATGGAACATTATGCAAAAATTAGTCATGCTTTCTTTTTGTTTTACCGTATGATCACACCTGAAAATGAAGAGTGATTGATCTGATAGAGGAAGAATACTAACTGATCAACATGGCAAATCCAACCTTCTAAATCCAGTGTGTGTAAAGATCTTCTTCACCTCTCTCTTGCTTTCTGTTCCCACCTCTTCAGTTCCAACTTGCCTGGGCGTCCTGCAGCCTCTCCCGTTCCAGACTTGCTTCCCTGACAGCTCCAGGGAATCCTTCTGAGAGCAACTGCGTAATCTGCAAGTAGGTTCATGTACCAGCCCTTTCAGTAGTCCAGAATCTGGTCATTCGCCCCAATATCCCTCTCCTTGGTATTTACAGAGTACAGAATGGTCTGTCTACTAAATAAGACACCTCTGTCTTAAGTTATATTTATATTACACCAAGGTCGTAACGCTACCATTATGCAAAAGTTCTGCAGGGAAGAAAGGATGATTGATGTTAAAAGACAGGCACACATAAATGCACACAAACATTTCACTGGCAGTAACATCACAGATTCGGAGGTTCATTAAAACAAAGACCTTCTTTAGATATTTACACTGATATGCAAAGCACATCCAGCATAAAGTAACCTGACTGTGTTCCCTCAGGAAGAAGGATGGTGCACTGCAGTTAGCACGTACGTAGTTCCTTCAGAGTTGCAAGAATCTGCACAAGGTGCGCATTTATCAGTGTCTATAACTGAGTTTATAACTGAGGAACTGGAAAGAATAAAGGTAAACAGACAAACAGGGTTTGCAGGAAGGAGAGACCATCTTCACAGTTGTTCCTTTCTCCTGTTTCTCATTTTTCCTTCTTGGGACGCGTCAACCTGATCCTTGGTCACGTCTTAAAATGTTCTGGTTTTCAATGCAAACATTTGATATATGATGCAATTACGGAGGATGTCACTTAACTAAGGTCATTCAACACCGTGAGCTTTGGAAGGACATTTTATGAGTCCTAAGACAGTAGGGTTTTCCTTCTAGGATGAATTTTAAATCTCTCAGCTTCAATATTTATGCTACACAGACACAAGTCTTACCGGAGAGTGGGGCTGCTTATATCCCTTAACTATACAGAGGAGTTGGAAGGCAACAGCTCTTCAGACTTTGAATTTACATAGCAAAGCAAACACTGAGAATGTTAAAGTCTTGGTCTAGTATTGTAGAACGCTGAATAAGATAAACCACAAAATACATTTAGTCTGCAGATACACTGCAAACAAAAAGAGGAATATTTCAAAGAAACTGACCTTTATAGATGAAATTTCTTCTGTTGCATTATTACTGATAAATACCCTACTAAAGAAGTAATCTTAAATTATATTACTAATCTCCAATTTTAATTAAATTCAAAACGCTGTACACATTCCTTGGGTATGGCTTTCCCACACCAACATTTCTATACAGTCATTTTTTAAATCACCATGTCAATTTAATTACTATGATTAGAATTAAAACAATGTGAGTTTTAAAACTATTTTAATGTTCTAAATTCTTTTCACATTAAAAAAATCTACTCATTTTAATTTGCTGTTAATTTAATCTAAATAAATATTAAGCAACAGAGACACTTTTGAGAAAAATTGTGCCAGCCAGCCAGAGCCCGGGTTTACTCACAGAACTGATTGATGGCGTGTAACATAGTAAACAATCTATTTTCTAGCTCCTAACAGCCACATAATATCCTTGTTCCTTATAGCAACGGGATTGCCAATACAATATTGACAAAGCGTCACCAGGCTGGAGCCAAGCTGACCTCCTATCACCATTTTTCTTTCTGGACGTGTAACGTTGTGCTGCACGGCTCTCAGTAACAGCACGCCCAGATCCGCGCTTTCCAGAAACGCAAAGCTCTCAGAGTACCTTAGTAGACCAGACTTGCATTGACTGAATAAATAATTTAAAAGTCACTTTAAAAGACACTTTTATCTCATTGTTTGGTTACCAGGTATTTCTCTAGATACACTTATCTGTGTAACACACTAGAGCTGTGCAAGATGTTGGTTACCCAAGCTCTCCCAGGCACCTTTTGCCACCTCTTGGGCATTGGGGGAGGAACCATAAAACTCTGCAAGCTTTGCAAAATTTCTGAATAAAAATATTTGCTGTCTTAAAGCTCCAAATAATCAAAAAATAAATCTTTATGGCCCGGGACTGAATGCCAAATCTTGGTTAACACAAAGCAGGATAAAATAAAGCTATCTTAAATAACTGCAATTATCTTCAGGATTCTGTAGAATCTAAATATCCTGAATGTGTTTTGTTGGGGTTACATGAACTTATCCTTCGAAAATACGCAGATAAAAAGAAACTAAAAAAAAAATGCCATATATACCTTAACGCACTGAATTATGCTGTGTTTTGGAGAAAGATGTTCTGTAGAGCAAAGCCTCGTACAGCTTCCCTTCAACGGAAGCTGAATCTGTAAATATTCTTCAGCTCAGTATCACAGCAATTTTGGCTTATTTTTCAAGTGTACATTACATTGCAGTGGTTTAGTCCTCTCTCAGAACTACCAACTGTTCAACCAGAATAACACATTTTTTGAAGAAGTAGCCGCTGATTTAACTGAAGATCAGCATGCACTTAGATTTTTACATCATAAAAGACATGGAAGAGATTTATATAGAAAATAAAGGCTATTACAGTATATAATTAACACACAAAAAAAATATTCCCCAGGCTTAGCTGCCCAGGGCAGTGTCAAAGGGACACATCTGTGCTTTAGTTAGCCCAGTTAGTGCTGGTAGAGTTAGGGACCATTTTTTGTAGGATTATCACATACCAAGCTCACACTGAATTCCAGTTTTCCTAATCAATTTTTAATTGCTGACCAATATTCTCGCTCAATCCCACCCCTGAAGTTCTTAACAACTATGTTCTTCTTTCCAAAAGCCTTTTTTTCAGTCACTTACAGCGAGTGAAGAGTGCTGGTGTCTGTCCATGCTCTTGCAATTTATTAACAGGTTTGGGATAAAGCAACTTATGTTACTCAGTGCTGCAAAACTTCCAGACATACTTTTTAAGCCTTCTGCTCACCTATTATCCTGATTTTTTCCCAGGATCCAGTTCTAGCTCTAGCCTAATCAGCTCTGGGATTTTTCCCACCTTCCCACCACCCCTTTGGCTGGGGGATGTGCAGGTGATTGGTACACACGAAAAATGAGAAATCTGCTTAAATCTTACCTATTAGTCCTGCAGTTCCTGAAGTCTGCCCAAATGATTCCTACTCTCATTTACATGACGCAGTTCATTTTCCCCCCAGTGCTTTCAAACAGCAAGTCATGTCTAAATTTGAACGAACAATCCCAGCCTCATCCCAGGCTGCTTACCCTGCGCTTGCATTAATATCCTGCAGCAGTTCCGCTTCCCAAGTAACTGCCGTGCAACAAAGCCTCACCTACGCTCGCTGCCTTGAGTTGGTCGTTCCTGCCATTACAATGATATCTGGATGACCTTCCCTGGCACAAAAGGATATTTCCATCCCTCTTTAACCCTGGTTGAAGATAATTAAACTGCACAATTCTCCTGAGCCCGTGGCGATTTAGCAGAAGAGTTCTGCGTTTCCATCCGGCCCTGCCGGAGAAGCCAAGTGCCTGACTAATTTTGTGCATGTGAGTACACGAGTGCCTGAGCAGTTCCATTTGCATCAGTCAGACTACTTACATGCTTAGGATTAATTACACATTTAAGGCAGATTTGCCAGTGATTACCATTAATTGCAACTGCAGTGATTTAGGTCCTTCCACGAGAGTTAGCATAAGTGCATATGCCGCCTTCTTCGTTACTTTTTTTTCCTTTTTATTTAAGCCAAATAGTCTCCTTGAATTCATAGTTTCCAAAAAAGCTAACAAAACCCCTAATGTCTCAAGACACAGCTGTGCTACTACAGTCAAGTGTTATGAATTTATGCACTGTTCAGACTGGGAATACTGGTGATGCTCTCCGGGCTCCCTCACCTTGTCATGAAACCAGCAGATTTTATAGATTTCTGAACTACATTAGAGGTATACGGTACCGCTTAGAAGCCTTCGACGTGGAGCAACTAAGAAGCGATAGGAGCCGATTCCACAGCTGTATCATCCTTTCAGTCCACACGAAGCAGGTGTGGCGTCCAGCAGCTGTTTTAGGGAGTTAATAGCTTGGCTGTGGAGTTATGTTACTCTAGAGACAGCTACAAACCAGAGATCCGCTGTGACGTTGTGCTGGTTTTGGCCGGGATAGAGTTAATTATCTTCACAGTAACAAGTATGGGGCTCTGGTTTGCACTTGTGCCAAAAACAGTGTTGATAACCCAGGGATGTTTTCATTATTGTTGAGCAGTGCTCCATTTTCATCTTGATTGTTCATAATCAAATACAATAATTAGCTGTTTAAAATACCAGTCCAAGAGGGCTCAGTGCTGTAAGCCAACATCAGAAAAGCTCAGCATCAGCCATCACCCCGACTTTGTTAACAGGGCTGCTCTCACAAACTAAGGCTTTGCACGAGACGGTCCTAAATCATGAGCGGAGAAATATGGAGATAGGGAATTACTTGGTTAGAACAATCCTGCATATTACAGCCTGACGCCTTTCTGATAATCCCGTCACTGAGGGCACCGTGCGTTCTGAGATCTAACAAGGAAAAACCTGAAGTTTAGTTTTAGTAAGGCCTTAATAAAAGCTGCTAATATGTCTTGACTCTTCTGTGAGCCTGATTTCCTGCCGCAAGACAGTCACTTGTAATGGGACGAAATGTTGCTGGCTGAACCTCAGTTGCTATCCTATGATGCTGGCATTCAAAAATGATCAAGTAGCTCAAGGAACAACAATGTTAAATCTGTTTCTTTCAGATTCTCTCCTCCTGGTTTTTTGGCAGTAATGAAAAACATATAGCCGGAAATTCAGGACGTTTCAGGTCCTCACTTCAGATATCCCAACCCAGACTTTCAGCTTGTTTTGGTGGAACCATCAACAAAATTGTAGTTATTGATTCAGCTTTTGGCCACTAATCTGCTACACCGGAGCCATGTAAAATGGTTCAAGTTAATAATGGTTCCTTAGGAAAAAGAAGACCCTCTTCACTGCTTTATCCAAACTTAATTTTTTTAGAACAGCACTGAAAATTATCAGTTCAGCACACACGGTACCTGAATGGTGAAGATCACAGGATCATAGAATGGTTTGAGTTGGAAGGGACCTTCAAAGGTCATCCAGTCCAACCCCCCTGCAAGGAGCGGGGACATCCCCCACTAGATCAGGTTGCTCAGAGCCTCATCCAAATATGGCATATTTACATCTATGCAATAAATACTGTCATAACTAGTGCCTGATATTTACTGATTATCTAAAACATCCTTCTCTTCCGAATCACAATTTCTAAAATAAATTCCAATCAATGGTTATCTTTTTATTCGCGTAGTTTATATTCAACTTGCCATATTGTTGATTAGAATAGTTTTTTAAAAACATTTCTATTTTATGTTTTGACAATAAAAAGCTTATATTTCTAAAATAATTACAGACATTAATTTATAGCTATGTATCTGTAATTATATCTATATCTAAGTGTCTCTACCTGCATATAGCAAAAATACACAGGAAAATAAGAACTGTATAGTTTATCTATACACATAATAAAGGCAAAATAAATATCAGGGTAGTCATTTTATATTATCCTTTTGATCTATAGGCTACCAGTGGAAGACATAATCTTTTATTTATATTATGTGAGGTAAAATTTTGAAACAGGATTTTCTGTGTCTATCTTCCTGCTCACTTCATAATTAAGCCTGTAGGGCTGCATAGTTTATTTTTTAATGCTGTACTTGTCAATTTCTGTTATCACTAATTTAAAGTTCACAGCTCCATATATCATAAAAATATGAGGGCAAAACAATTTATATAAAAAACCATTTTGAGTTGAGGGGGTGGCTAAGTTTTCCTGTGTGCTCTCTTGAAGATTTCATTTCAAACAGCGCTGATTTACAAAGCCAGAACGAGAGCACAAAGCTCTAGTGACATGCACTTTCCTCCATACCTCATCTCCTTCCCCTCTCCATCTTTCTCCCTTTATTTTTATATATATATATATATATGACTGAGATAAAATTTTTGCCTTCATTACTACGTTAGCCTTTTTAATTTAGCTCCAAACTTGCTAACACAATTGGCCCTACCAAGATCAACTACGACACTCGCTATGAAGAAAAAGCATCTCTTATTTTACACAAAACATTACAAGGTCAGATCAGCGTCTTTCATCTCTTCCCACCTTCACCAGACTGAACAATAGGCAGCAATAATCCTGTGATATCCACAACTAATTTATCCAACAAGGAGACAGGTAGCACTCTGAGCCGCACTGCCGCCTGAATAGGTGCAGTAAATAAGCAGCTTAATGGTAGCCTTTCAGGCAGGAGGGCAACATATCACAGCATGGCATTTTTATAATCTTCTTGGCATGCCTACAGCCAAGAGCACATAGCTGCGCGTATGTTCCCGCTTCTGTCGGGCTTCGGATGCATGTAATCGTTAGATTGTGACACGTTGTGCCTTTAAGCAAGTTTAACTGTTTTATATCCCCTCTGATCTACAGCTTTGTACATCTGTTAAGTTGCCTCTTAAACTTCAGTCAGCACATCTGTGGCTCCGGTCTTTCTGAAGTTTGTTGCGTGGCCCAGGTTTTGCGTGGTGTTTCTTTGTATCTGTCCAGTGTTTATTTGCAAGGAATACCTTTTGCCTTAGTGTTCTTGCTGAGCTGGAGCAAGAGACCGGAGTTAAACCTATATGGGACATCTTCTGGCAAAGAATTGAATGGGGCACTGGCAACTTATTCCAGTAACTTGAATTCTAAATCGGTGAAGTGAGTCGGTCCCTTTTCTTTATGTCTTTGAGCAGAGGGAACGTCTTCTCCCCACTGAAGGACGTTCTGCTCTAGAGGCATGAAGGAGCCGGTTACTGGGCTTCTCCCACGAAGTCCCCTAGGCATGCGGACAAAATAGCCCCAATTATGGACAGATGCACTAATTTGCAGGTGCACTGACTACTCTCCTAACCTCCCACCAATGCTGGCCAGATTTCAGATACTTATTATGTGTTGACTAGTCTCTCAGCATTTTGTCCTCCGGCACGAAGCAGCCCCATACCAGCCAGCATTCCTCAAAACTATTACACAGAGCCTGATTCAAGTAGTGCTGGGTAGGGGACGGAGCCAGCAAAGCAGAAACCCCTTGGACTCCTAGAAATACTTGCAGAAGTCCTCCACAAAGGAGTTACATATCAGCCGTAACGGCAGCCTGAAGATCTGTGCAGAAAGGCTGATACTAAATTTATTTTATACCGCTATTTTGTTGTGTTAGACTATGTGTTGGAAGCTTTCATAGAAATGGCAGGTATATGGGAAGAACATCTGAATGCTCCCTAGTAGAGCAGGGCTGAGTAATACAGAGACCGGGTGATGACATTTAAAGATCCCTGTAAGCGTAAACTCAAAATCAGACAGGCCTCACAGCTTCTGCCAGGCAGCCACCAAAATGCAAAGGTGCTCCAGGAAACCTCAGGCTAAAATACTGATCTCTGCACATACTTGTCAGCTGCTTTCTGCATTTTTCTCAGGGAGCTTTTCTGAGTGTTGGAAGAAATATTGGAATTAAATTATGTAGAAGATTATGAATCCTTAGATTAATTCCTACCTTGTATTGAAAGCTATGAACTATTATTTTGTCAGTGCAGAGTTATGAACTGCCCCTCTAAACTGCTCGTTACGTAGGAGCCTGTGTCCAGCCAGCAGTGCCAGTGTAGGTGTGCAAGTAGTTCTTGTCCCACCCTGATGGTCAGGACAGCCCCATCCACCTGGGCAGTGAGTTAAAGAGAGCACGGCAGAGCTCTCACACCAGCACAGCGGTGGCTTCCCCGACCAGAACTACCATGGGCAAAATTTCGCCTCTGCTGATGTCAATGACAGAATTCCCCATTACCTTTTTAATAAGTTAAGTGAGAGAAACTCGGGCATTAAATAACCGCTTTACTGCAGGATAGTTTCTTTTGAGATACTACTCAGATATGGGTGCAGTTTTTAGTTACTATTCTGCCAAGATATCAGTAGAGATCACAGAACTATTCACTTTTTAAAAAACCTCCAGAAAAGTATACTGAGCTACAGAAACTGCTTTTTGATTATTCTCACAGTTGGGATTTCATCCACTCTTATAAAAATATCTCCACTTCAAACCTAGAGGCCCAAGAACAGAAATAGAAGCCTTCTGGTTAGGCGAGATCAAACAAGCCCAGAGGCACGTCTAGGAGGGAGCGCGTGTCTCTTAGCATCGCTCTGGTGCAACAGTTCACCGTGTACAAGTGGAGTGTGCTGCGACAGAGCGATAGAGGCAAGGAGAGGCTGCTGCCCAGGCCTCCTCACTAGGATCCTTTCACACACTCTGGCATCCTGACAAATCTGAACGTGCGATTTCTCAGTGTTGCAGGATTACTAGATGTCATGACTGCCTTTTCCCAACACAGACATTCAGCTGCCAAGTTTGTCTCTGTAAACAGCTCTATGCAGTTGTAATACTTTGTTGCCCAGATGAGTTTCCTCTCTTTCTTCCCCGGTGAGGCCTTTCACACTCTCCCCAAAATGATACCCTGTGTTTATATACGATGAATTTTCCAGAACAGTGAGAACAGACTTCTTAGTGCAGCATCATTACCCCTTTGCTTGGCAGAGAAGTAGAAAAGCACTTGTCTGAGCCGGCAACCATCAAGCTTTACAGTCTAACAAGTTCCACTGGTATAATGAAAATCCAAAGACCTGGAAACAATATACGGAGCTTCCCTGACTAATTTTATTACGCAGACACACTTAATAGCTCCTGTTACAATCACATTTATAGCAGGAAAACAGTATTGGATTGTGACTATCACACTAAATCGACATGGATTATCAGTCATTAAAAAAGAACAAAATTAGCAGCAAGCAGTAATATTTTACACTTATCAAATCTGCAGCTGGTCAAGGTTCATTACAATACTGTGCAATAAAGTCAGGAAGCATTGGCTCATTCTACAGAACATTTAAATCTCTATTGTATTTGTGTAGGATATAATTTCTGCTCGCAATAAAGCCTAATAAAAGTTACACCCCGATGAATAAAGTGTTAATAAATTGACCCAAGACATTTAAACGGCTAATTATATTTGAGATAAAGGAGGATTCACTTGTTTCTGTAGATTGTTTGAAGCTGTACTCTAACCAGCTAACTAACCAACTACAAAATTATTTTATATAAATATATCTGTGATATAAAATATTAATATTTCTAGCTCCTTTTTCAACAGATTAATAATTAATCAGAATTTCCTAACACATTTCCTATTCATCAAAAGACTCATACCTCTCTTTAAAATGTCCAAGCTTTGCATAACTTAACTTTAACTATTCCCTAGATTTTATTCTATTTAAAAGTATTTACACCAACTATGCTTAGCTTTTCCATGGGCCCTTCCAGTAATAAAAAAGGAGTGCTTTATTATAAAATAACAGTACCCTGTTACGATACTAATAATGGTATTACAATGATGGGCCAAACAAGCACACTGACCAGGCCAGGGTGTTCATGCAGGATAATCGTGACGATGGGCGTCCCAAAATCCTGGGCCTGAGCCTAAAAAGCTGGCATCCTTTGAACCAAGAGTTACGGCACACAATACATAATTCCTTCAACTCATTCCTTATGCAAAAACACCACATAAATCCAGGAGAAGCTCCCTTATCCCCACCATCATACATACAAATGCTCACATCCATCTAAGCCTCTCTCCCCGGTCTTTGGAAGAGTTCAGATCCCAGCTCCAGAGACAATGCCCGCTTGCAGGCATCCAGAGAGATGGGGGATCACCAATGAACTATACAGCATTTAGGCCCAGCAGGAAGGTTTATGAGCAGAAGTTACTGAGCAGTAAGGACCTGGCTGAGTCTTGATCAGCTTTACTGCATGACTGCACAAACACACATGAGGGACAAGAACGACCAGAAGCTGCAAGTTCACAGAACACCTTCTTTTGGTAGCATCGATTGCTTTGAGTATTTCCCAGACTACACCACAGAGTTTTGGAAATCTTTGGTGGTTTGCTTCTCCAAACTGCATCAGAGCCAATAGTTAAAATTGTCACAGGCCTTCCTGTGCTCCAGCCCAGACTACCAACGCTCAGCCCAGGGGGATGGAGAAGGGGCAACCCCAACAGGTTCCAGCTTCAATTCCCTTCTTTCAATTCGCTAGCCTCTAGGATTGAACCAGCTCAAAGTTGGAAGGCACTCCAAGGCACCTTGAAGAACCTAAGAAAAAAATACTAATCATGTATTTTGAAATATAGTTAAGACTTTATCTTTTGTGTGACATCGTAACTACTAGATCTCAAATGAAATAAAAATATCTGAGTCAAGTATTAAAAAACTTCATGTGGTTTCCTTACTGAGCTGGTAAGTTCTCTAGATGTACTGCAGGGGCATGAAAGCCCGTCCTTGTGATTCTGTTATCTTAATGTTTCACACCCAGTATTAGACAGAATACCACCTGTCTGTAGACTACATTTTGTAATGTGTGGAAAAACCAGCCTATGTCCTTGAGTGGAAGCGCTCATTTCTTTCAATGGAAGGAACACGACATTAGGTAAACCCAGTAAGACCCAAAGAGGGTGCTTACCTAGGCTAAATGCTTTCTTCACTGAAAATCTTTAAAAAACCCTGCATTATTAACCTGTCAAAGTCTATTAATAGACATAAAATCTTTTATTAGTGGTCAGGATGAAAACCAGCTGATAATATTTACCATTTTAAAATTCTGCATATTTTTAAAAGGTAAATACATAAATCACAGCTGGCTAAAGTTTCATTTGTTACCTTGCACTTATACAAACATGTAGAAGCATGAAAACTTCACAAAAAACGTATGGCACTCTGAGCCTAGGTCAGCTTACCAGACTGCAATGTCTTGAGTTCCTAGGTCATACATTTCTTGTGTAACTGAAGGTTTACGATCAAGTAGAGCGATAGCAAACATTCTGAAACTACAGTTGCAGCTACTGAAAGGAGACCAACTTCCCTACATTTTCTACAACTCCATGCAGAAAGTCTGGTTCTGTGTTCAAGAGCAAATACTTATCTTCCGAAGGAAATCACGCTGCGTGAAACATCCAATTGATATTGCTGTTGTTAAACAGCATTTGAAGTGTCAATAGCTGCAAAACCAGTATTTACTTTTCCCCCCTTTGATGTTTTTTCAAAATTCTGTACTAAAATCCCAAAAGCCTAAGGGTGTTTGTTCTTATTCAAAATAGCTTCAGTCTCATCAATGCGCTACCTTAATTCTTTGCATGCTCAATTTCCTTCTTAAAAGATATCTGCATTGTGTGGTTCGAGACGGATTACCAAGCAGGTGTTAGATTTGAAGCGCGGTACAAAGCAGAGGCCAGCAAGTGAGTGCCCTGGTAACACCCTGTCCGCTGGGAACGCCTGGGCAGGCAGAGGAGCGGGTTCCGATCAGGAGCCTGCAGGGATGTCTCTGATTGCTCTTATGCTGAACACTAAGAGTAGGCTTTAACGTAGTCACCATTACTCTGCTTCCCCTTGACTGTCTGTAGGCCTCAGTATCCCCCATCTGTTTTACGGGTCTATAAATCCCTAAGAAAAGGGATTTGGGGAGATCACTAAGACAGTTTGGGACTTTCTCAGTTCTGTTTAACTATCTTCTGTAGATGACGGAAAGTGGAAATACTTTTCCACTCTAAGGCATGCAGACGTGAAAACCGCGCTGTGCCGAGTACCCTGAAGTACCCAGCTCCTATGGGAAGCCTGGGGGGGTCAGATATCTGTCTTCTCCACGTTTTGGGAAGTATCTCTAACTTCTCCAGCACTGTTAAACTGTTTGACTTATAAACTGCATTACAGGTGTTCAATATTATCCAGGTTCACCCCACCTACCTATTAAGTATCTCCATGTTCTCATAGGAGCCTCTCTAAACAAGCCGGATGAGATCTCACCATGATTTATTTCAAAGATGGTGTCTTTCCCTCTGCTTTCCTTAATCAATGGTAGAGTTCCACAGGTTACTCCACTTCCCTAGTTATGCAGGAAAGGTATGCTATAAAGGTTTCTTTTTTTGCTGTCACCTTGACCTAGCTCAAGACAGCATAATTTTAGGACTATAAACAGCAGATAAAACTTACAAACTTACAAATTCTTAACAGGTAATAACTGAAAGTCACTGGGACTGTTCATAATGTTTACAAAAAAGCGGTTGCACAACCTGTCCTTTCTTTAACGAGCCATTAATAGCCATCACACTACAGCATTAGAGTAAAACAATTCATGTTCTAGAAGCACAACCCACAACACGAAGGGAGAGTCCCGTAAGAGGTGGAGGAATCATCTCTGGGAAGATGGATCAGTTCAGTCCCTGAAAGGCAAAATGCAATTACATTTATTCAAACAAGACTTTGATCTTTTCAGCTGAAGTGTTGTGAAGTTTTCAGATTTTTTCCTGAATATCAAAATATTTTCATTACAGCCTGGTTCCTTGAACATGGAAACTACTGAGAACTCCAGCTTACAAAGACCTGTGGGTACTGGAATTTCAAACCATCCATTTGCAGTTAAGTCACTCCCTGGCAAAATCCAGGAGTTTTATCCTTAGCTTTATTTATTTATTTATTCTAGCTAGCTTTTCTCAGCAGGTGTATTACATATCCATACTGAAAATATAAATTAATAGTGAATATTTATGGTCTGAATTAATTATCTAGGGGTTTTCTTAAGTAACCATAGGGACAAAAAAAAAAAAAAAATCTTCAAAACTATGGCTTCAGTACTACATTAAAATAACTTCACTGTTGAAAATAACTTATTTCTATAGGTTTTTTTTCCAGAAAACTCCTCAAACGATGCTGATTAGCTTCAGAGAGGGCAGTTTCCAGTAACAAAGATCCATGTGTTTAAGTGCTGCACAGCTGTACCATCAGCATCGAGTGTGTTCTTCTGAACAGCAGATCTATTACACACGGCACGCTGTATGATGCCATGATGGACCTTGCTCCGTAAAGCCATAAGGCCCCTAGAACTACTCACGGGCCTTGGGCCCACGGCGTGTCAGGGATTGCCATTAGCAATAATTTGATGCCAGCTGGGGCTGAAGACACATGCCTTATTTCTAACTTGCTTCAACTGTTGGGAATCATAAGTTGTAGTTGAGAAATATAGAATAGAAAACAAACAAAAAAAAAGTAGCAACAAACAGATTAGTGGAAAACAAAAGTAAAGAATTATGAATCAGAAACACTTAACACCTACATGGGCCCGCAAGGCTTGCGCCTCCCCCTCTCTGCCCCCTGCTTCTGCTTCTTCCCTGCTACTTTTAAAAAAAATTATTTTCCCCTTCTTAAATACAGAGGCATTATCAGGGAACATTCCGTCACCAATTGACTCGGCCCTGGCCAGCAGCGGGTCCACCCCAGGCCCAGCCAAGTCCGTGGGACAAAGGGGAGCGACTTCTAGAAGCTTCTTGCAGAAGCTGCTACCGTAGCCCCCCAGCTAAACAAACCCAGCACCTACTGGCATCCTGGTGAGGAATAAAATCAGAGCAGAGAAAAAAAAAAAAGATCATTAAATCAAACATGCAGCAGCTGGGCAAAATTCTCCTTCAAATTATAACAGAGTTGGAGGAGAAAATAGGTAGGGAACAAAGTAAAGCTTTAAATGGAAAAATGTTTATGCAGATGAACTATTTCAACAGCCAGTTTCCATCAGTTCCACCCCTCCCATCTCTCCCACATTGCATCACATCCTCTTGGGATTCAAACACTACCTTGCACAGATCTGTCGTGGATATAACACAGGCGCACACCGTGAGAACATATCAAACTGCAGCGACAGTTCTGAGAGACACCGTTCCTGCAGGTCGCTGCTGTGAAACGGAAAAAGGTTTGGAAATTGTTATAGTACTCGCAGAGTATTTGGGATAGTGGAATGTCTAGCTGAGAAGGGGCTATTCTGCATGGGGAAGTTTGCTGTTTCTGACACAAGGAAGTAAAAGTTGATGTTTTCTAGGGCACACAGCGTATGGAGATTTGCCCTGATGCAGTCTGGCCTGTGGGTATAACTAACCAACAAAACTGTCTGAAAGACCACGAGGAAATGGCAGCTCCTTACCATGCCCTTTGCAAATACTGAAACAATGAGTTGGAAACACACACAATATTTCATCAGGAAGTCTCCAAGTAAAGTAACTGTTCAATTACTTCCTTTCCTAATTAATCTAAACCTCAGTAAAAGGAGGACTTGCTCAGTGTCTCTTCAGCATCCTTACCTGCAGTGTTCCTTGGGCCTCTGAGCAGGCATCAGGCTGTGCAGTGACACAGAGATAATTTACTGCATTCTCAAGGACAGACCATTCTCCCAGATTAAACAACATTCACTCTTGTCAAAAGCTCAGCTTCAAAACTGCCAAAGCATGAGGAGAATGAGGTGCTGCTTAGACCTTTCTGTGCATGACAGGATAAAACGCAAGACTTCGCTGCCTAAAGGAATCCAGATAATGAAATAATCTTTAATCTTTGTCCCTTCAAGGCACTCTCAACACCTGTTATCCTTGATACTGTCACAGGCAAAATAGTGTGTGAATTCATCTCAAGGCTGGTAATTATTTCAGCTAATTACTCATTTGGATGTGGGGTGATTACCAATGCTCCTTCAGGTGCAACACTGCCCACTTTTATTCTAGCTGGTGTTTCACAAAATAGGAGAGTTGCTGTTACTCCCTTCCCCGTTCTTACAGGAAGATTGACTCCCATGCTATTTAAAATGTGTACTGCAGTGAAACAGCCCGGCCAAGTGCTTAAAACCACATCTTCAGCAATTCATTTTACAATCAAACATTACTGACTTCATTCAGCCTTATTACAGGCAGCAGTATCTCAGTGTTCAGTATCTTTCTGGATGAGTAGTTTTATTGTACCCCATTCCCAAACCACCCTTTTCTCAGAGAAGCCACAATCACTTTTACTTCTATAAACGTGAACCAGATGTCTAACTAACCTGTTTTAATTTGACGTTTATCTTCCTAAATCACCAGCGGCTGCAGATCACAAATACTTGTGACAAACAGACCGCAACTACGTGCTGGAATCAGGCGTTTTGGTGCAGCTCTGCCAAGGCAGAAAAGGTTGGAAGTTCAGTTTTATGAGCACAAAGATGCCAAGACAGTGCCTTTTCTTCATAACTTCAAAACTCTTTCAGTCAAAGACTCCTTTCCAGGCCTTTCTTGGACCACATGCTAAAACCACTCTGAGTTATTTTCTTGGTCTGACAAAGAGCTCAGACTGCTTCTCCTCTACTAGAAGCTATGTCTTCAGTACGTGCTTTACCTCTGTCCACCCAGCCAAATACCAAGCAAATGTTTCTCAGCCAGGGTGAAAGTATGTAGCCATGTTTTAGTGTGGAGGCTGCTCATTTGTCTTAGCTATTCATTTCCAATTCGCAGCAGTTCAGACAAGTTGGTGGTCATTTTGCCCACATCCAAACAGAGTTCAGTCCATCCACAGAAGTATTTAAGACTACTACTCATTTCTGAAGGGCAATGTTTGTTACTGGTCTTGAGGGAAATCTTTTTCCAAGTTCTTACATTCTGGTGGACACAACATTGAATCCAGGCTCTGAAGTGAGTGCTCATGCAAGAGGAAGAGCACAAGACCAATTATCAGACTCTCTGATACCGTAAGAAAATTCACAGATCCATCCAATGCAACCACAGCAAAAAAGGATGGTCTTCCCTCACCTCATTGCCATGGAACAGGGAATCCTCTCTGTGCCAGAGGAGGGCTGTGGAGTCACCAGCTCTAGAGATATTCAACACTTGACTGGACATGGCCATGAGCAAACCTGTCAAGCTCCAAAATCAACCCTGCTTCCAAAGGTTCCTCTCAACTTGAATTATTCTGTTGTCCTTTGTCTTTATTGGAGGTGTTGGTATTACTGGAGGCGCACCTGCCTCTTCTTGAGGCATGGGTATAAATAAAGTAGTTAGTTGAAGGTCACGAGCCTCTCTCTCCAGAGTGTAACTGCCGGGGGCAGGAGGGAGTGGGCAGGAATACCCAGGGCCCTGGCAGGGAAGCTACTCAACAACCAGCTATATTTCAATCAGCGCACAACTGATGTTCAACCAGGGAAAGGCAGCAGCAATCGTGGTTCTGCTCAGCTTGAATTTCCATTCATGTGTCTGTACAAACAGCAGCACAGGTCCTTCAGCACTGCTTTTCTCCACAGTAGGTCAAGCTTTTTAAAATTTATATCTCATAAAGAGAAATAAAGGAATAGTCTATTCCCTGTTTCTGAGAGAAATCTTCTTAAAGATTTGTTCAAAATAATAATCAAAGTATTTTTTACTTGCAAAGAGGAGAAAACAGATTATTTTTATTTATTTAATTTCTTTAGTTTTCTAAATGTTAAATTACATAAAAACACAGTACCAGTCATTTTCATGCACAATATAGCAATATAGCACATTGCTTTGATTTTCCTTTTTAATACTCACCACTCAGAGACTGCTTCAGGTTCTTAAATAATTGGGAAGACAACTGTAGCCCCTCAGAATCCAGTGGTCATTAGCAGCTAAAGATCCTAAAGAGCTGCACCGCTCCAAGCAGCAGAGTGGTTTTATACTCTTAAAGAGGCAATTAATACTTCTGTATTGTTTTGTTCTCACCAGTTTGAGAATTGTCGGTGCTTTGGCAGAGGGCATTATTTATGGTCTAGTTTGCCATCAAGCGGGACTCTTTGCTGGCTGATTGATGTCTCCTGACATGTCTCACGCAGAAGGGATACAACACGGGAAAGGGAAAAGTAGCAAATAGTCCGTAGGCTCTAGTTCTGCTCCCTCGAAAATAAAAAGTCCTTTGAGAGTCACCAATCAGTAGCACATTCCCTCGTCATTAGCAGCAGTCCCGCGTTCTCTGCAGCACCTAGCTTTGCCTGGAAGGTAGGTGTACAAGGGTGGGATTCTTGATGCTATATTTAGGCAATTCATATTATACTTATATCACCACATATGTCTCTTCAGGACATGATCTGAAAAAATGATCTCTGCTCTCTCTCTGTACTTCCAGCTCACGTTCTGACAACACCACAGGAATTTCTCTTTTTTTTCTGCTTCCTTTCTACAGCAGAGATTCATTGCTATGTGATCGTCTAGCTATTCTTCCCAAATTATTAAACGTATTCAGCTTACTGCTTCTAATGGTTCTGATCTTGTTCTTCATCTGTTAGCTGGTCAAACTGGAGTGAATAGTGGCCACTGCCACCAATTTCCGATCCCTTCCTCAGGAAAATTCTCTCCATCCTCCTAGTGCCTAGAGTATTCCTAGGGACCCTCAACCTCTCCCTTTAATTGTTATCCGTATTTTAGTCCACCTCTGCTCATCTGCCCCCTGAAGAAGTATCTTGGGACATACAAAGGAAAGGTCAGGAAAGCTGCTTTCTCTTTTCTGATCTCGCAACTACAGCCATCACAGGCTTTCAGTTCCAGTGCCTTACCCCCTGTTCCTTGCTTTCAATTTTTATGAATCAGCTGGGAGGATTTTCTGGACTCTAATCTCCCAGTAAAAGTCTGCATTTTCTTGGTATCTCACCTCAGAAACTGTCCCTTTTGTCTTCTTCAGCGATCAAAAATTTGGTTGGTGTCCTCAGGATTCTTTAACCTGGTCTTTCTTTGGATGCTGCCTTACTCTTGTACAGTCAGACCATTAATCAGCACACTTACCAAAAAAGCTTGGCTTAACAATGAGTAATTTACCATGAGGGACAGCTCAAATGTAAGGGCAAACCGAAGTGGGAGCACTTGTTCATGGAAGGTAAGGTAACACCTCCCTTGTGTAACACAAAGACAAGGCTAAAGCGAGTCCTGTGGGACACCAGAAAGGTGGAAGCAAGCGTACAATGCTGATCTACAGGATGTCTCAAACAGAGAGTCTGTCAGTTCTCTGCTCTATAATCAACAGTAGGTCCCAGCTGTCTAATGCTGAAGCACTTCAGCATCGTAGTTCAGCTGGAAATATCCCCGTTTGCAAAGTACTGTTCTTCACTGAGGGAACTGAGCGACTGAGTTCTTATGACATCAGTTCTGCGACTGTGTGGTCACAGCTCCTTGTACAACACACAGAACGGTGTCAGGCAAAGCATCAGCAGGGGATGAGCAGATGGGGAGAATGCAGATGGGCAATTGAAGATATTCTTCTATTTCTTAAAGTCTGGAAAGTGCGTATACATGAACACATTTTCCTTTGCTGAATAAACATAGGAAATTCTGCTTAGGGTTTATTTTCTCAATAAAATAAACCAAGCCTAAAGAGAAAAAAAAAATATAAACACATTCTAGATTGCTACACAAGATCGCAAATGAAGACTGTAATATTTAACCTGCTAAATAATATTGTTTGTGCTATAGGTTTAGAATTATGAGATGTCACAAAACTACTTTACTGACTTCTAAATTATTACAGTAGCCAAAAAGAACATGAGATCAATCTGATACATGAAAAATATTTACAGCTTCTGGTATTTGTTTTACCATCGAAGAAACTACACGACGTATAAAAGTCCTAGTAAAGAAGTTATAATCCCACAGTCTCTTGAGATGACCTGTAACATGCAGGTGCATGACACCACTCTTACCAGATGCTGCCTGCAGTCCGTTGTTTTAGATACACAGAAAATACTGCAGCAATATCACCTGAATATCTAAAGACAACTTTTAAAAGTAGATGTTCTTCATTTCTTTACCCTAGTGACATCATGTTCCTTGTCTACCTACAGCGCTGCTCCTCAGCAGCACTCTGCATCCTTTAACGGCAATCGTACACACCCCTCGGGATATTACTTTTAGCACTGACAGGAAATTTTACTTTTTCTTTCCAGAATTATTTTCTTGCCTCAGCTTTTCATTGCAAAGTCTTACTCCATTTCAACCGCAGCTCAAGAAAGTGAATGGTTGAGAAAAATGTAAGGTTTTAAATACAAGACCACTTCTCAGCTTCCTGCTTAGGAATCAAAATTGTTGATTCCAGTCCAATTGGTCGGAGCCCACGACCCAAACTCAAATTGCAAGCAAGGAGGATTCTAAAGGCCAGCTGTGTCTAACCAGGCTCATTCTCCTAACACGGCAAAAGGCATTCTTGGAATGAGATGAGTTTTCGGATGAGTAAGAATGTGGGGTTTGACCCATTTTTTTGGCTTTTAAAAGGCTCTCAGAATCTTGAAAGCACATGACTCCAGAACGATAATGAGGTTCATCTCAAGCAGGCCTTTACTTTGGGACTTGATCCCAGTAGCCCACAGTTAAAGGCGACTGTAAACGACTGGCAGCTGCAGAGCATTGGAACATGAAGCCTGTAAGCAAACACCATCATCTCTTTGCTCATACAGCAAAGTCATAGCCATACCCTCCTGTACCACAGAACTGATTTAAACAACAGATACTCTGCTTTCCTGCTTCCACTAGTTCTTACAGAGACATCTTGTCATGGTGTCAATATTTCAAACCTGTTTGCACTAACAAGCACAGTAGGATGATTTAAGCAGATATTTTCACAAATTTAATGGGGTTTCTTTTATGCAAACTGTCACACTTTCGTAATTCAACTTTCAGCTTGCGGAACTCAAGTACCTTCTTTCTTCTCATATATCAATACAGTCTTTCTGTCCCCGGATAGATCCGTTTCCCTCCGTATCTTTCACTTAAATTGCTTTTTCTTTTTCTGACCAGCATGTAAACAAAAATATTGAGCTGCTGATTAACAATAAGACAATCTATATTACTTTGCCCCCTTTTATGGAGTTACTTGAACATGTGGACAAACCTAAGATCATAATGACATAGCAGCAACAGTACAAGAGGCAGTGCCTGACTTTACTGTATTAATGAGACAATATTATCTAATTTACTGATATTTTGAAACCAAAGTTTGCTGGTAGTGACTGCCAAACTCATAATCCAGAAGCAAACTGCCCATTTAAAAACATCTATGTTTTATATCTTTGTAAGGCAGAGCACTGCAGACCTCCTGCACTGCAACTTGTTAACATCACACCGGTATTACAGACTGAAATTACTCTGACAGCTTTAATGTCTCCTTTTCCAGCGTAATGGCTTGGTGCATAAAAATGAATGTTTTTCTCCAACGTGATCCCTCAGCTCCTTATTGAAGATTTCAACTCATTTTACGACACATGATGAAGCATCTTCCGTGTTATAATGTGACAATGGCACTACTGAGCACAACAATTTGGGTCTGAATGTGCCACTGCAAGACAGAAAAAATCTGAAGAGGCAATTCCACCTAGAACTATACAGCAAATGCATAAGAAAGAGGAAGAGGAATGATTAACGATGCATTAGCACAGCCTGAAAAACAATGCTCTCCACAAAAGAACCCTTGGTAGGTCTGGTAAAAGGGGAACAGCACAGAGATTAGCTGAACGAGAGACAGAGGCAGAATTTGAGTGATTCTGGCAGAGTCTCTTTGAAATACTTGAGATGTAAATGTCTCTGTTCAGACAAAGTCAATTTTAAAACAATCTCACTATAAAATAAATAACTTCTGGAAAGGTTTTTTAAATTTAGGAAAAAGCCTTTTCCTAATTAACCAGCTCAAGTATCAAATTTGACATGTGGAATAACCAAGAATGTATTAAGTATGACCCAGACACTTTTATTTCAAGTAAATTAACATAGAACACATTGAACATCCCCCACACACTACTGCTTTTTTTGCCCCCTACAGTGGGGTTGCTCTGGAAGTTTGGAGTGGGGTTTCGTAGCCTGTGCTGAAATTCTTCATTGCCTCATACCACCTCACAACTCATCACTTCTCCTGCAGCTTCTATATTTGGTCTCACCTCCTGATCAGAAAAAACCCCAACCACAGAGTCACAGAATGGTTTGGGTTGGCAGGGACCTTTAAAGGTCACCTACTCCAACCTACAGAAATCAGCAGCTAGGGAGATTTTGACTCAACCCAGGTCACAGCCCTAATAACTGGTGTCTTCAGAGAGAAGCAGCTGTTGGGATCTTCTGTTTTGGAATGTTCTGTACTTTGCACAAAGCCACACTGAGTACGCCCCTCGGGACAGGGAAGCAGAGCCATGCAGGTTCCCAGCCCAATTCATTAACAAGTTCTCCAACGTTTCCTTGTGTTTTCTCCAGAATTAGCTTGCAAAAAGCATGGGAGACTTCAGGAGTGATGGAACACCACAGCTATCCTGGTTCTGCTGCAATGTATGAATGCCCGGCGCCCTGGTGTGTCTCACCGGGATGGACAGCCCTAAGAAGGCAATCTGAACTGATCAAGATATTCCTGAGGGAACTCTTCATTAAATCCTACCCATTTATAACACTAACTCATTACAAGAAATAATTACCATAGCAACCACAGCACACCATGCATGTGCTAGCACCAACAACAGTGGGAGGGAAACAAGTCAAAACTAAAATTTCTAGAGAGGTTTAGCACAGTCAGTCACCATTAGATTACGTTTTCCTGTATTTTCTTTTCATCAAAAGAATGTTTCCTCTATTAAATACACTGTTTCAAACAGGCAGCAAACATTGCAGAATTTCGAAGTACAACAGTGTGTCAATATTTCACAAGGCTTTGTACCCAAGTCCTTTGGTGCTTTTACTGAAAATAGCACTCTGCGTACTCCAAGCCATGTGATTTCACTTAGGATGCAAAGGCAAGCTAGGCTGCTAGCTGAAGACCTGACAAACCTGGCTTTGGCTTTTTTTTCTTTTCTTCTCTCTATCAGAACTCCTATGTAACTCCCATTTTGACTTAGGTGCTCAGAGCAGTGGAATCACACAACAGCGTGATAAAGGCCGCTGCAGAACCAGGGCCAAAAGAGCTGCACAGAAGAGACTGGGGGAGTTCAGACCTAGACAAGACATCTTCACCAAAGTGAAAAACAGAAGTAGAGATAAACTGGTAATAACTCTCTTGCCTTAAGCCACCTTGGCCATCATCACCAAAGATCCCTTTATGCTCCCAGGGAACTCACTGAGAGCTGGTTTTATTACCTCCCAAGGTCCAAATCCGTTTCCACTGGCCAGGATTTCAAAGGTCGCAGGCGCAGCTGTGAAAGGCCAAGCTCTAATATCTTGTGAGATATTTAAAGTGTCCAAAGAAACCTAGACTATTCTAGAAGGCCAGTTAAGCTTCCATCTGCTGTTTTTAATGCCTAGTTATCTCAGAATTGCTGGCAAGACCCAGGACTTGTGAGGGTGGTGCTTATCACCTGCACAGAGGTGTGGAACTGCTCACCTGAGGGTTGCCCAGCCAGTTCCAGCGCATTCTTATACTTGACAACGATGCGGCTTGCCTAGGAAGAAATGTTAGCAAACTAACTTGGGAGGCTCTGGCCTCTGAAGGCCTGGAAGAGCGTATTTCACCAGGAAGTTTTATAATAGCAATTGCAGATTTCAAAGAGCAATAGAGCAAAAGGTTCTGCCCCCTTCTGAGCTCCTCCCACTTGCCAAGCTTTCCCTTCCTTTCTTCAGAGAAAAAATCACTATTATTTCACTTTACAGGATTAAAAAAAGCGAGAAAGTGAAACCCTGGAGGCTGAGAGACTTGGACTTTAAAGGACTCTGTAATGAACTGTTTCATGGTAGT